>JAKCPB010001017.1:0-121146 GCA_021442155.1 Cymbidium sinense
TATTACATAAATCATGTTTAAAATAATTATCATCACGAAAATTACATTTCAAATTGAATCTCTTCCATGTTGAAAGTATTCTTATTTGTGAATCGCCATGATGTGTTTATGGTAGGTGTAAAGAACCCAAATGGTGTCATATCCTTCATCGACATAAGACAAACACAAACTACAAACAAACATATAAAATAAACACATATCTTTTATCTCGCTACTGAAGTTAAGGTGTCTGGTACTCACTCAAGAATGCTCTAGGTATACCGATGCTACCATTTAGTGTCACCCGTGGTCTTCTTGCTTTGAGGATGTAAGTCTACTATGCTTTCCTTCCACTTGGCCACCACACACCGATGAGTGCCTTTTTGTTATCGCATGGTAAGCTACCTTATGTTGTTCATTTATGAGGATGTGAGTCTACTACACTTTGTTCTTGGATTAGAATTTTTGCACTGACTTGGTCGAGTATATTTGACATTTAGGATAAGTCCCTTAGTGGTTCCTTCCCTCTTGACTACTTCAAGTTTAGGTCCAGTCCTTCCTCGAGGCTCCCCACTTAGTAGTGGCTCTAGATTAGATAATCTATTCTACCATGATGATCTATTTCAATGATCGCTCTTTCTTGGGAAGTTAAGCCTACATGCTTTCTTTTCAGATTGTTCATTGCACTCTGATGGGCACCTTAGATTGGTTGGTTCTCACTATATTAATAGATACACCACTCATGTTGACAGATACACCTTAGGTTGGTTGGTTCTCGCACCTTAAGATACACAACTCATGGCATATGTAAGTCTGCTATGCTTTCTCCTTGAGTTGGCCACTGTACACCTATAGGCTTTCCTTTCTAGGGCTCAGGATAATGCCCCAAGCAGCACCTCCCCTATGGACATTATATTTGGATGACATCCTTTACGACACCATTTAGACACTACCCAGATTACTATTAGATTGACTAGTTCCCCTTTCCTAGTAACCACCCCTGTGGTTGGAGAATATGTCTTATGGATGTGCAGATTCTTCCTTGGTCTAATAAATCTGAGATATGTCAAGGCTGACATAACCCATTCTCAGTGTAGTCCCTCGCACACCAACAGGGTCCACACAATTATATAAAGAAAATATATATTCACTTGTGGATTAGGAGGACACTCCTTGCAGTAACTTTTCTGAAGCAGGTATCCTATCTTTAGGAAAATGATAGCAAAACTCCCCATAGGAACTACTTTACTACTCTTGAGTTGATATAAGTCTCCAGCGACATTCACTCTATAGTCTCCATTAAGTTAGGTTCAATTTATTGTGATACCAATAGGTCACCCCAGCGGTTGTTCTCTACTTTAGAAGATGTAAGTCTACTATGCCTTCTTCTTATCACAACCATTGCACACTCAAAGGAAACCCCTTAGGTTGATAGCTCTACCCCGGACTAACCCATTGGATTTGTAAATCGAGGAAAAAAGTCCATTAAGCTTCTTGGATCCATAAATTACATCCATAAATTAAATCCATCTAATTTTCCAATTTGAAAATGAACTAAGTCCCCGATATTTCCATTTTAGTAGTCACCCTAAGTCAGGTTTGATTTATTGTGCATCCAATAGGTCACCCTAGCAATTTTTCCTCATAATTGAAGATGTAAGTCTTTTATGCCTTTTTTCTAGCATAGCCATTGCACACCAAAAGGAAACCCCTTAGGTTGTTAGCTCTACCGCACACTATCTTTTGGATTTGTAAACCTGAGGTAGGTCAAGGCTAATTTAGGCCCTTCTCAGTGGGTCCATTGCACATCGACATGATTCATACATTAACTTAGATTAAATTAAACCAAATATAATTTTCCCCAGTAAAGTTAAATCACACCCTTCTCCCTAGTGGAGCCCCAAATCATATATAAATAACTCAGGCAAATAAATTTAATTCAAAACCAACCTCCCTAGTGGAGCTAAATTAATCCAACTTCTCCAGTAGAATCTAAATCAAAGAAATCCAACCAAATACTTATCCTCTGTGGATACATCCCCAAATAAATCTATTAATTCAAACTCAAATCCCAATCCCCAATGAATAGTCCAAACATGCTTCCCTAGTGGAAGCATCATATACCTATCCCAAGCAGACTCGAGCCCATTTCTCTAGCAGATATGCCTCCACAAGAATTAAAATATAATAAATTAAAGTTAAAATTTGATCTTAATCCTTGGTGGATTATAGATTCTTATCCCCAACAGATCTTCTTTGCAAAATCATATAATCAAATCAAATTCAAACCTTATACCTAGCAGATTTTCTTTTTCTATTCCCTCATCATAGACCCATCACATTAATGTCCAATACATGTGTGATCCCCTAGCGGATCTCCCTCCATGTCCTTGACATGGTATTCTCATCAAATCTTATTTCTTATCATATGCACACCTTTAATACTTCAACCAAAAGCTTAATAATGTATTTGTTCAAATTACATCATCTTAACATTGTAATTAACATTTTATGATTTATGATGGTGCAAGCTCAAACTAAATAATCAATATCATGCTAAACATATTATAGTGTGAATTAACACACTATATTATATTATAATATATGATTTTATATTATAATTTTCTATAATATAATATGTTGTCTAACTTTACACCTCATTAGAATCACTTAAAAGGAACAATTAACAAAACTTTCTCAAAATATGAATAATATTCATTTTGGATGTAAAATTGTTATTTTTCTATTAGAAATGCTACAAAATAGCATATTTTGGTGTTGCTTGTGCTATGAATTTGGCCAAATTCTTCCATCTCGACCTTCAAATTAGCATTTTTGTGAGTTTTGACCCAATGTATTATAACAAAAGCAAAACATGATAAAATGTACAATAACAATTAGTAACACACCACCACATTCATATATATGTAAAGTTATATTGTTATGTACATTATATTTTAATATGCTTTGATATAATATATTATCTTACATTACACCTTAAATGAATCACTTTAAGAAAAATATCTATCAAATTTGGTTGAAAAATGAACATTTATTTTGGATACAAAATTTCATTCTTTTAATTAAATTACACACCATAGCACACCCCCAATGATGTTTCCTAAAGCTTACCTTAAATTTGGCCAAATCCCATCATCGCAGCCTATAAATTAGCATATTTATGAAATATACCAGTATAAACTATACTACATCATACTATAGCAAACTAAAATATGCTAAATAACAAGTAGTAATACACAATAGTATGCTATGATGCATGATGCTACACTATGTTATGGAATCCTATATTAAAATACCCATAACATATTATATTATATTGCATATCACATCAGAAAGGATTGCTTAAAATAAAAAATCATAAAATTAGTCTAAATAATAAAAAACTATATATTTTAGTCGTATCACTTACATATTTTAAATTGAAGAAAAATATTGTGATGACATGCTCTACCTATTACGAATTTGTCCAAATTCCATAATTTTAAAGTCTAAATCAACATTTTTATAAATAATGCTAGTGTAGGCTCAATTGCACGATTGTAAAATGCTAAAAGAATTTGAAATGCACAGAATAAAATATTATGATATATGATGCTATACCATGAAACATCATATAATATTTATTTTGAACATAAAAACTTACCTTTTAAACTACAAGTGGCGTAGCACACCTTTGGTACTACAACCTTATTCCCACTTCAAATTTAACAAATTTCATCTTTTGATTTATTAAATTAATATTTTTATGATTTATATTAATATAAACTACAGGGCACAATACCATAATATACTAAAACATTTCAAAACATCTTATAACATCCAAAACACATCGTTATATGCTCTAGGATATGATGCTACATTATAATGTATGGTATTATATTATGATTTAGGGTTAGGTTTAGGTATTCAAATCTCTAATAGTCAAGGGAAAGCCTCTTGAAGAAATTTTAGCTACCATAACTATGTTAGCAATAGGTCATTCTTTAGATATACTCCTAATGACATCTTTATTCAAGGTTTAGAGTTTAGGGTTAGTTAGGTTTGTTAAGTGTTTGTGGGTTTTGGTTAGTTTAGGATTTAGGTTTATGGTTTGGGTTTGGGGTTTAGGGTTTAGGGATGTAGGTTTTTTAAAGTTTTGATTAAGATTTTAGGGTTTTGTGGGTTTTAGGGTTTAGGGTTAAGGATTTTGGGTTTAGTGGGTTTTGGTTTTGGTTTAAGTTTTAGTTTAGGGTTTAAGGTTGTTTTTAATAGAGAATAAATTCATATTCAACGTATATTCTTTCAACTTCATCAACCAAGTAGCACCCCAAGTTTTCTATGACACAAGCAATGACATCTAGATAAGTAGAATTATCTTTAATGTAAAGTCACACCCATATGTAGTGATCGATCGATCGTTCTTCGCCAATCTCCATCAACCACCTCCATCATATCCTGATCTCTCCACCACCATGGTTGTAACCTCCATCACTCCTCCCTCCATAACCACCACTACTTCACCGCCACCTCCAAACCCTCTAGATCCCACACCACCACCATATGCCGCCTCGCCTTTGCCTCCACCGCAGATCTAGACCTAGTTGATGGTGATGTTCCTGCCATCAAAGTTTTGCCTATTCTTAAGGTTTAGCTTAGTTTAGTGTTTAGGTTTGTTGGAGTTTAGTGTTTATTTTAGTCCCTGGGTTTAGTTTAAGGTTGTGAGGTTTTAAGGTTTAGGTTTAGAAGGGTTTAGGGTTAGGGTTTGAGGTTTGTGGTTAAGATTTAGGGTCAGTAGTAGGGTTTAGTGATGTAAGGTAGTAGGTTTTTGGGGTTTTAGGGTTGTTTAGGGAGGGTTTAGGTTAGTTTAGGTTTAGTGTAGGATTTAGGGTTTTTTTAAAAAGCAACAGTTTAGGTTTATTTAGTTTATTTTTTATTATTTATATTATTTGTTATTTAGTTTATCTTTATATTTTATTTATTTTAGTTTATTAGTTTAGATTTTATCTAGTTTATTTTAAGTTTAGGTTTATTTTATTCAATTTATTTTATTTTGTTTAGATTTAGGTTTTATTTTTTTATTTTTAGGTTTTATTATTTATTTTATTTAGGTTTTAAGTTTTATTTCAATTTATTTTAGGTTTTGTTTTTAGATAGTTTAGTTTATTTAGTTTATTTTATTTTATTAGTTTAGCCAGTTTAGTTAAGTTTATATTAAGTTTAGGTTTTATTATTTTATTTTGGTTTAGTTTATTTTAGTTTATGTTTAGGTTTTTTTTTAGTTTTTTTATGTTTAGTTTTTAGGTTTATGTTTTAGTTTATTTTATTTTATTTAGGTTTTTTATTTTATTCTTCTTTATTAGTTTAGGTTTATTTATATATTTTATTTATTTTTTATTTATTATTTTTATTTTTAAGTTTAGGTCCAAGTTTAGTTTAGGTTTATATTTATTTTATTTAGTTTATTTATTTATTTTATTTTTATTATCTTTAGGTTTTTTCTTTAGCCTAGGGCCCAAGGCTCTTTTTAGGAGTGGTTTAGGGTTTAGGATAGGGCTCAGATTAGTGTAGGCTCAGGTTTTTAGTTTAGTTGAAGGTAGGGTCACCAGGGTCAGGATCATTATTTTGGGTCAGGTTAGTGGCCTGTGGTAGCCTAGTAGGGCCTAGGGTGTTAGCCTCAGGATTAGGGTGGGTTTGGTTGGGTCAGTGGTTTATCTGGGGTGTGGTTTGAAGTGGTGTAGTTTAGTGGTAGGTTAGTTTGGTGTGAGGGGCCTAGGCCAAGATTTAGGGCCTGTGGCTCAGGATTTTGGAGGGTTTAAACTGGGTTTGATTTATCAAGATTTATTTTATCTTAATCATTTTATTTTTATTTAGGTTTACTTTATTTTATTTATTTGTTTAATTGTTTAGATTTATTTATTTAATTTTATTAAGTAGTTTATTTCTTTATTAAATTTTTATTTTATTTTTTTTTAGTTTAGTTTATTTTATTTTAGTTTTTAGGTTTAGATTTTAGATTTTATTTTAGGTCTATTTTTAGGTTTTTATTTTTTTAATTTAGGTTTTAATTTTTATTTTATTTTATTTTATTTAGTTTAGAGTTTAGTTTAGTTTTAGTTTAGGTTTTATTTATTTTAGTTTAATTTATTTTAGTTTAGGTTTATATTTTATTTATTTGTTTATTTTAAGTTTTGGTTTTTTTTTAGTTTAGGGTTTAAATTTTATTTTAAATTATTTTAAGGTTATTTTGGTGTAGGTTTTATGTAGCTTTATTTTATTTTATTTTAGATTTATTTTATTTTCATTTTACCTTTAGTTTTATTTTATTTAGTTTTATATATTTTAGCTTTTATCTATTTTAGTTTAGTTTAGTTATTTATTATATTTTAGTTTAGTTTTATTTTTATTTTATTATATTTTTTTTGTTTAGGTTTAGGTTTTATTTATTTTATTTTAGTTTATTTAAGTTTAGGTTTATATTTATTTTATTTTATTTATTTTAGGTTTTGATTTTTTTTAAGTTTAAGGTTTAGATTTTTTTGAAGTTTATTTTTTCAGTTTTGGTTTTTATTTAGTTTCTATTTTATTTTATTTTATATTTATTTTATTTTTATTTAGGGTTTAGGGTTTAGGGTTTAGGAATTAGGATTTAGGGTTTTCTTTTTTAAAATTAAGTAAACTAGTATGTTTAATTTTCTTTAGTTTATTTTAGTTTATTTTATTTTTTATTTATATATAGGTTTATTCTTTATTTTTATTTAGTTTAATTTATTTACTTTAGGTTAAGTTTTTTATTTTATTTTATTTTTTATGTTTAAGTTCATGTTTAGGTATATTTGTTAGTTGAGTTTTATTTTTACAATATAAGGTCTATGTTTAGGTTATTTATTTATTTTTTTTAGGTTTAGGTTTTAGGCTTTTATTTTAGGTTTATTTTTAGGTTTTATTTTTATAGTTAAGGTTTAGTTTTATTTTTATTTTAATTTGTTTAGGTTTAGGTTTAGGTTTTCTTTATTTTAGTTTAGTTTATTTTAATTTAGGTTCAGGTTTATTTATTTTGTTGATTTTTTTATTTTAGGTTTAGGGTTTAAGTTTTATTTTATATTCATTTTTAGGTTTGTTTTTTAGGTTTAGGTTTTTATTTAGTTTTTATTTTATATTATTTTAGGTTTATTTTAGGTTTAATTTATTTTTATTTTGCATTTAGTTTTTATTTTATTTAGGTTTTTTATTCTTGGGTTTAATTTATTTTTTTTATTTTGTTTAGGTTTTATTTATTTTATTTTAGTTTATTTTAATTAGTTTATTTTATTTTATTTTAAGTTTATATTAGGTTATAGTTTATGTTTTTTATTTTATTTTAGACTAATCTTCAATGAACTCATTCATCATCAAGTCAAGTGCTATGATGATCTTGTGGTTATAGAAGGAAGACCATCTCTTTGGCTTGAGAGTAGTGAATAGTTAAGACAATTTAACCTCAAAATGAGCACTAAAGTGTGCAGAGTAACTAGGAAAATTCCTTGGTTTACAAGGAATCAAAATTGATCTAAAGAAGATCAAGGCTATCGTAAATGTCCTAAAAGTTTAACTCAACTGGATCATTTGGGTGGTTGGTAGTGCTTTTATATCAAACCTATCAGATGTTGGCCATTATGAGCACTTGTCGGACCGCAAGTTCAAGTGGATGATGTGAGCATGCCTTCAAAGACATCAAGCATTACGATGGCAGCTAGTAGCTCTATAGTGCTGTCATACTTTATACTAGTACTCCTTTGGTTCTTTGTTGGCCAAGCCAATGATGAAAGAAAGGAAAAGGCACTATACTATCTCAACTGTCATCTAATCCATACTAAGGCTACTTATCCACCCATTAAGAAGCATTGCCTAGCTTTAATCTTTGAATCCCAAAAGCTACAAGATTTCATGCTTCTCAGAACTTAATCTCTAACATTAATCCATTTATCTCATGATGCTAGTTCTAGTAGCAGATTCCTATGATATTCTCATAGTTTGACAATAACTTTATACCTTACCGTGCGGTGAAAGGATAAGTGTTAGCAGTTTTCTTAGTAACATACCCACTTCTTGCTGACTCTCTGCTTAGTGATGATCTTGTTGATGAATAAATCATGATCTTAGGGGATACTAGAATTCACCTCTAGGAGATGTACTTTGATGGTGCAGCTTCTTCTCAAAGAGGAGAAGCACCACAATCTACTATTCTAGAAAAGGAAGTGGTAGGAATAGTTCTCTTAACTCTAGACCTAGTTGTGATGAGATTCACATATCATCTATCTAATCCTTGCACCAAGAACGAAGTGAATATGAGGCTCATTGTTGGTCCGAGTTAGCCATTACTAAGCATCCAACATCAACATCTTTGGGATTCTCATATGAATCAAATTGGGTCCTATAAGGTTATAAAGCCCAAGCTCCATCATATAAGTACACCATGGAGTTATTGTTCAAAATCTTAGAGTTACCATTTATAAGATTCCTAGAGAGAACTCCATAGTATGCTTTAGCCAAGCTTGCCAGTTATTTCTGATGAGTCCATATCAATAAAAGTCAGATAAGTCTTATCTTTTATTGATATTGAACGGCTCTAAGGAGGGGGCCAAGAAGGAAGAGAAGTTAGATTGAGGGAACCATTCATGAATGAAAAGGTGAACTACCTCAAAAAAGTTCCAGTTAATCGATGAAGCATAGAGCACTTTTATGCTTTTGTGTATGGTGTCTTATAGACGATCTTATCATATGTGGTTACATTATTTATATAAGCAGGCTATAACATTATGACTAGGTACACTCAGATTATCTAGAGCCAACTAATTTGGCTCAAGATGAAAGCCAAGATGAAGAAACGAGGATTACTAGATTTTTTATGATCAAAGATTTCATGGATAGATGCCACCAATATGAATACAATGGTCCTACAGACCACCCAACATTCTACATAGGCCTCATGGCCATTCAGTGTTGAGGTACATAGTAGTTTATCGATCCTCTTTCTTCCAAGGTTCATCGATTCAAGGGCTATTGACTACTTTTCAGGGCAAGGTGATTTCATGAGGGTGACAACATGTGATCCAGTTTTAGAACCATATCAGATAGGTTTGGAGTGCCTCGAGAATATGTGATCCATATACTAAATAAGACACTAGACAATAATAAGTGATGGCATGAGGTAGTTGAAGGTTTGTGGGTGCCATAGAGAACAATTGCCTACTTTTCTATCAGATGTTCAAAGTTGTTCTACCATTACAACTAAACTTCATAAAAGATTATGTGTGTAGAGATCACGGTTTTATAATTTGTGGGTAGCAAGATCATGATAGAGCCATTCTGCCATTATTTATTTTAGATTATTTTATTTTTTTATTTATATTTAGGTTTATTTTTTATTTAGTTTAGCTTATTTATTTTAGGTTTATTTATTTTAGTTAAGGTTTTTTATTTTAGTTTATTTTTTAGGTTTAGGATTAGGTTTATGCTTATTTTATTAGTTTAGTTTCATTTTTATTTTAGTTTTAGGTTTAGGTTTTATTTTTTATTTTTAGGTTTAATTTTAGGTTTTTGTTTTATTTTTTTAGGTTTAACTTTTAGGTTTTTATTTTAGGTTTATTTTTAGGTTTTTCTTTAGTTTAGGTCTAGGTCTTTTTAGTTTATTTTATTTTATTTAGTGTTTTAGGTTTTATTTTATTTCATTTAGATTTAGGTTTTTTTTATATTTTAGTTTAGTTTAATTTTATTTGTATTTTATTTTTATTTATTTTTTTTTTATTTTATTTTGCTTTTTTTTTTTACTTATTTTTAGTTTTATTTTTTATGGTTAGGTTTTTTCAATTAGTTTTATTTTATTTTATGTTTATTTTTTTTATTTTATGTTAGTTTAGTTTTATTTATGGTTTTTAATTTTTAGGTTTATTTTATTTTAGTTTAGTTTAGGGTTTTATTTATTTTATTTTATTTTAGTTTAATTTTTATTTTATTTTATTTTATGTTTGGTATGTAGTTTAGCTTAGGTTTTTTATTTTTTTATTTTAATTGGTTTATGTTCTTATTTTATTTTTATTTATTTTAGTTTAGGTTTATTTAGCATTTTAGGATTATGGTTTTTAATGTTTTAGTGTTAGTGGTCATTAGTTTTAGGGTCAGTTTAAGATTTAGAGTTTAGATTTTAGGGTTTAGGGTAGGGTTTTTAGGGCCTAGGGTGTAAGGTTTAAGATTTTATTAGGTTTAGATTTTGAAGTTTAGTAATTTTAGGTTTAGGGTTTAGGATTAGTGTTTTTTATAAATATTATATATATATATATATATATATATTAAATTCAAACTTTTTAAGTTTATTTAGTTTATTTTTAATTATTTATAGTTTATTTTATTTTTTATTCTTATTTAGTTTATTTTTTATTTTTTATTTAATTTTTATTTATATTTGGTTATTTATTTTAGTTTACATGTTTTATTCTAGTTTAATTTTTGGTTAAGTTATTAGTTTTAGTTCTATTTTATTTTATTTTTAGGTTTGTTATATTTTTTTTATTTTTTTAGGTTTAGGTTTAATTTTAATTTTTATTTTATTTAGTTTTAGATTTTTCTTTATGTTTATTTTTTTTTATTTTTATTTTAGGTTTAGGTTTATTTGAGTTTATTTTATTTTATTGATGATTTAGGTTTAGTTTATTTAGATTTATGTTTAAGTTTTATTTATTTTAGTTTAGTTTATTTTAGTTTTATTTTTTAGATTTTAGTTTTTTTATTTAGGGTTAGTTTAATTTTTTATTTTATTTTATTTAGGTATTTTTAGTTAAGTTTTATTTATTTTTTTCTTTATTTTAGGTTTATTTATTTTAGGTTTTAGTTTTATTTTATTTTTATTTTATTTATTTTTAGTTTAGTTTTATTTTTATTTATTTTATTTTATTTATTTTTTTATTTTTTATTTTATTTTCTTTTAGGTTTTTTAGGTTTTAGAGTTTTAGGTTTTATTTTATTTTTAGGTTTATTATTTAGGTTTATTTGTTTTTGGGTTGGGTTTGAGGGTTTAGGTTTTAGATTTTGGGGTTTAGTTTTTTAAGTTTTAGGTTTTTTAGGATTTTAGGGTTTAGGGTTTATTTAGGTTTAGGTTTCCCTAGATAACTTGAATCACTTCTTCAGAAGAAACAATTCCATAAGCAGTAGATTGGATTAGTCATTCTTCAGTTTCTTTAATTCAAATAGGAACCACCCCAGTCTCTCTAGTAGCGTAATCCACCATCATATCCCTCGCCCCTCCGCCCACCAAAGACGACCGTCTCCCTCCTCACAAAGACGATCAGAATGCCGCTTCATTTTATTTTTATTTTATTTTATTTTAGGTTTATGTTTAGGTTTTAGTTTTAGCTTTTGGTTTTTTTTTATTTTTATTTAGTTTTATGTTTTTTTATTTATTTTATTTTTAAGTTTTATTTATTTAGGTTTAGGTTTTTAAGTTTTAGGTTTAGTGTTCAGGTTTGGGGTTTGTTTCAAAGATTTATGGTTTTAGGTTTAGCATTTTGTTGGGTTAGGTTTGTGTTTTTTGGGTCTGTTTATGTGGTTTAGGGTTTTGAATTTGTTTAGGTTAGGTAGCCTAGGGTTTTAGGTTTTAAAGTTACTGAGGGTTTAGTTTAGTTTCTTTGTTTAGGGTTTTTGTGGTTTGGCTGTTATTTTATGTATTTATTTTTGGGTTATTTATTTTTAAGTAGGGTGTAGGATTTTTTAGTTGTTTAGGGTCAGGTTTAGGGTCAATGTTTAGGGTTATTTAGTTTAGGTTTGGGTTTAAGATCTTTAGGTTTTTTTAGGTTTAAGGACCTTTATTAATTTAACCGATTTTAGTTTATTTAGTTTATTTTATTTATTTTTGATTATTTATTTTATTTTATTTTTAGTTTATTTTGGTTTTAGGTTTGGGTTTGTTAATTTATTAGTTTTGTTTTATTTTATTTTATATAGGTTTAAGTTTAATTTTTATTTTATGTTTGGTTTAGTTTTATTTATCTAGGTTAGGTTTTGGTTTAGGTTTGCTTATTTTAGTTTATTTTAGTTTATTTTATTTTGTTTTTAGGTTTAGGTTTAGCTTCATTTATTTTAGTTAGTTTATCTAGTGTTTAGTTTATTTTATCTTTATTTTATACTTTGTATTTAGTTTATTGGTTTAGGTTTAATTTTATTATTTATTTTAGCTTTTATATTTAGGTTTATGTTGTGGTTTAGGTTTATTTAGTTTTATTTTTTATTTTATTTAGGTTTATTTTCTTTTATTTTAGGTTTAGTTTTACTTTATTTAGGTCTATTTTAGTTTAGTTTAAATTTTATTTATTTATTTATTTTAGTTTTATTTTTAATTTTTAAGTTTGTTTAGGTTTAGGTTTTAGTTTATGTTTATATTTTGTTTCTTTCATTTTATTTTGGTTTGGTTTTTATTTTATTTTATTTTTAGGTTTTATTTAGTTTAGGTTTTATTTTTATATTGTTAGGTTTTTAGGATTTTGATTTTAGGTTTTTATTTTAGGTTTATTTTAGGTTTAGTTTTAGTAGGTTTTTTAGTTATTTTATTTTATTAGTAAGTATGTTTTAGGGTATTTATTTTAGTTTAGTTTATTTTAGTTTAGTTTATATTTTATTTTATTTTAGGTAGTTTATTTTATTTAGGGGTTATTTTTATTTATTTTAGGTTTAATTTATGTTTATATTAGGTATTTTGTTAGTTTATTTATTTATTAGTTATTTTATCTTATTTAGGTTTTAGTTTTAGCCAGATTTTATTTTCTTTTTTTATCATTTTATTTAGGTTCATATTTATTTTATTTTATTTTATTTTTAGGTTTTATTTAGCTCAGTTAGGTAGGTTTTAGATTTTAGGGTTTAGGGCCTAGTTTAGGTGTCTGGGGTGGCTCAGGTCCAGTTTATAGGTTTATTTAGGTCCCAGTTTTCAGTGGTCATAATTTTAGAGCCTGGCCTGGGGTTTAGATTATGGCTCAGGGTTTGGTTTTTCAGGTACAATGGCTTAGGCTCAGTGGGTAGAGTTGGCTCAGGGTTAGTTTAGGTCAGGTTAGGCCTCAGGGTTTGTAGTTTAGAGTTTAGGGTCTCAGGGCCTAGGTAGGGTGGAGGCTCAGTTAAGTTTTAAAATTAAGCAAAACCAAATTTAGGTATTTAGCTCTATTTATTTTATTTATTTTGTTTATCTTTATTTATTTATTTAGTTTATTTATATTATTTATTTTAGTTTTTATTTTAGTTATTTAGGTTTAGCTAGATTTATGTTTAGTATTTTATTATTTTTTAGGTTTGTTTATTTTTAGTATGTTTTATTTTAATTTTTAATTTTTTTTAGTTTAGGTTTTATTTTAGATTTATTTTTAGGTTTTTTAGTTTTTTATTTTATTTATTTTATTTAGTTAGTTTATTTTAGTTTTAGGTTTAGGTTTTTAGTTTAGTTTATTAGATTAGGTTTATGTTTATTTTATTTATTATTAGGTTTTATTTTAGTTTGTGGGTTTAAGTTTTATTTTTTATTTATTTTTTTTATTTTAGGTTTATTTTTATTTAGGTTTTATTTAGTTTTTTTTATATTTTGTGCCACCATCCTTCAAGATCTTTGCCATGATAACACATTGCACACTTTAGAGCCTTTTTGCAACACCTGACAACAATGCACTCTTTCTTCTCGTCTTGTGTTGATTTGACGGCCAAACGCCCAATGGGTGAAGACTTTTGTCGAGTTGGAGCACCTCTTCATCAAGAGGTTTGTCGAGCTCAAGAGAGGGTGAGTAGTGACATCATTGAGCGAAACTCAATGAGTTCCTTGTTGATTACATTCTCGTGGGCAACCCGAGCATGAAATGTGAACCATATTTGAACAACATGCCATTGAGATTCTTCTCAAGAATATCCATGGCGTCACCTTCATGCTTAAGGGCTTTACCATCAAAACATTTGAGAAATTAATCAACAAGGGTGGTTAGCCTATAAGAGAAGCCAAACCTTTCCCCGACCAATCATCTAGGCCCAAGCCATGAAGGTGTAAGTGAGAAGAAGTTGTATGGCAAAGGGACGAGGGAAGCAACTACTGACTCAAAACTTTTTTGCCCTCCTCTTCCACCACCTCACCATCATACCGCCAATAGCCACCACAATGACCATTTCCACCACCTCAGTAGCCTACCCAATAACGGTATTCATATCCATCGACAGGTAGCTACTTTCCACCTACTCTTATCGATAGATTGAATAAGCCATATTCATTCAAGATAATCTTTAAGAATCTCTTAAAGAAACTTGACTTTCAGTTACCAAAGCCTAAGAGGCCAGAGGAAGTGGGCAAGAGCAATGATCCTAGCTATTGCCCCTACCACCACATGTTAGGCCATGTCTTAGAGGATTGTATCACTTTTAAGGACTAGCTTGAGCATAGCTATGTTGAGAGCCATAGTTATCCCTAAGAATACTTATTAAAATAAACCATCCAATTTTGTTTAGTAATCCTTGGGGATACTATGATCCTCTTAAGACCAAAGAAGGTTAGATATCTCCTATCCCAACCTCTAAGAAGATCATTTCTAAGATCAAGAAGCTTTCCTTGTGTGTGTTGAAGTAGCTCAAACCTCCAACACCAAGGAAGTTTTGCTAGTTGCAAAGGATAACTCGTGGAAGGTGATACCAGCAGAGCACTCACCATACTTGCCCAAGCCAAATCATCCAGTCTACTCTCTCCACCATTATAACTACCACCCTTTTGCTCCTTCTACCAAAAGCATTGTATCTATGGATAAGGGCACTAAATCTTACGCTTACTTTACTTTGATTTCATCATGTACCTCCACCCAAAAAGAAATTAATGAAGAAAGTTGATTCTACATATATATTATTTACTTTTGATGCTCTTGATTTTATTCCTATTGAAAGCTCTCCGAGTCTAAATAAAAAATAATAGCTCTAGTAGTTTTGATCCTTTTTCTTTAGAGTGACTATCCTTCTCTAATCAAAGTTCACCTCTGAGATTGACTTGGAGTCAACTCACTCGAGGATCCCATAGAGAAGCTGTAGGTATGCCCGATGAGAAGGTAGAACTTTCCACAAGCTCATCATTCCAAGAAGTCACTGAAGTCAATCTACACACTGACAAAGTTCTACCTCCTATGGTAGCACCTCAGGATAAGGGTAAGCAAGTCATTGGTTACAGTGAGCAGATAGGCCCTCCATAGGATGCTCTGCCCATGGATATGCTTGTGGAGGACCAAGCTAGAGTTGATTATAATGTCCTAGCCCACCTTAGAAAGTTTCTAGCTAAGCATATATAATGCACCTTGTATTATCCAAAGAGATGAGGAATCTCTAATCAAGGCCTTACTTGAGATATGCTTATCTTAAATGAGCTACTAAAGAGAGGCATGTCACAGCAAAATCTCTTCTTTACATTATAAGGATGTTGGTGATAGCTATCTCAGTTGGCTGTGTATCAATCAACATTAATTTAAGAACCCTTGCCTACTTGAGGATCAACATCTCCAAACCCAAAAGAAAGGATGATGTTGAGAGGATTCAATGAACAAGGTGAGAGGGCCTGGTGTTTATTTTGGATTTATGGGGGGACACTGCATGGGGTACTTTTGAGGTGATGGGTACAACATTAAGGTATGATGTACTATCTCAAAGATAGATATCACCCTACAATGGACCTAATCATGTAATAAAGACTCCTAAGGCATGATGGGTCAATGAATGTAGATTTTTCCTACTTTACATGGATGAATAAAGTAGGGTTTATATTAAACTGTTCTTAAGTTCCCTATGGAGGCAAGCCTCCATAGTTAATTACATTTTTAGAAATGAAATTTCTAAGAATACTCGATTAAAGTAGACAATTATCATCTCCAAAGATTTCAAGGTTAGACTATCAAAGGATTGAGTGTATTTGGAAAATAAATTTGGAAAGTTCAAGGAGAAGACTTATTTTTGGAATCCAAATGAAATAAGTAGGAAATTCTTATGATACTAGGAAGCCTAGTGAGCATTCCAATCTATCCTATGCTTGGGCTTTATAATTTTGAAGTTGAGGAGATTTATATGTTTTGAGTTGAAATTTAATTAGATTACTAAGTCTTATAATCCACCAACACAAGGTTGTGGGAATGCCTAAGAGGTGAGGATTTATGCTCATAGCCCGAAGGAAATAGCAACATTGGATCCTAAATCTAGGGAGCTTTAGTATGAGCCAAAAATAAGACCTAAATCTAAGACGTGTGGACATAAGGGTTTACCACAAGAGAGAATAAATTGTCCGACTTCTAGACTTATAATCACTGAGTGGCCCTAACTCCTCCTATGATTTTAAAACCATGTAGTCATCATGAATTATAAGATAGGTAGTTATTTAATTAGAAAGAGACTAAAGTCCTAAACACACTCCCTAAGAGACTAGAGCATGAGTGGTATGAGCATATGACTTAATCTATAGATGCAAAATCTTTCAAATTTTATTTCATTTTAGACACATCATTTTGAGAGGCTTTAGGATTTCTTATGCCTAAATGCATGATGAAATAGGTTATGGGTCAAATCAAGAAGAAGGTGTTCTCCACCACAAGGGATGCCCTCATAGGTCAAGCATTCCTTTATCATGGATGGAGATCCTTCATGTTCAAGAGAGAAAGAATATGCATGCATGATGTGAAACATACAACCATATAGCTAAGGGGTTGCTAAATCTTTTAATTATCTTATTTATGTCTTAGGTTTTATGATGAGGTTATGAGTTGTTTAAAATTTAGTTATGAGTGATTAGTTGGGTAGAAAAGTTATTTTTATCCTAAGAGCCTAATCATATCCAAGCCACATCATTAAAGCATCAATCATTTAAGAAACTATGAAAAGCATGTCCTAATGCACAATGTAAACATAACATCAAACAATTATATAAAATATCATAAAGAATAAAAGGTCTATGGCCGTTATCATACAACCCAAAGGGAGAAAAGATGGGTAACCGAAGCTCTACCCTTATACAAGAATATGAAAGAATAATAATTATAATTGTATTAAATGCTATTCTTCTTTTCTTCATATCCATTTCTGATTTGGTTCCTTCTGATTTGGATGGTGCTTGCTTCAAAGGCATCAAGGCACCCCAAGACAAAGCCTTCGCCACTCATCATCCTAATCCCCATAGCACTAATCCTAATTTTATTGAAAAATTACATTATGTGGAAAAGTAAAAACTACACCTACAAAATAGAGGGTTAGCTAAATATACATATAATCCCAAGTAGTTGTATTTATAATTTTAGCACCCCATACATGGGTAACTAAGCCACTGTCCTAACTTGGATTATGCGGATTTAAGCAACGCAAAAAAGAGCATTCACATTTATTTTAAGCATCCCTTAAGCATAATCCCTATAGAAACATGATTAGGCTAATATTGACCAATCATCCACAAGCATACACCCTAACATCCAATCTAAAATAATCATAAAAAAAACATACATCACATCATACACCATCCTAACTTAGAAGTGGTGACTTAATTCTAATGTGTGTATTGTGTGGTAAGTCTTGTTAAGCATTAGTTATTTTCTAAGTGTAGAAGGATTCAATTTAACATGAAAGGTTGATTTCACTTGAAGTAGTTTAATTGATTTGAGAATTTTAATTTGTGTTTTCTTTTGTTTCATATGATTACACTTAGCAACTAAGTATTATAAAGAGAGAAAAAGAGGATTTCCCTTTTTCATCCATACCTTAAGTCACTTTCTAAAGTATATTAATTTGATTTAGTTCTCTGCTTATTAAATGATTTAATTAATCCTAAGTTTAGGTTCACTTTAAATAATCCTATTCAAAATGAAAGGCATCTTAAGATTAATTTAATTGAATTACTACAACATGACATATATTAAATCATTCCTTTCCATCACATGTAACATGCATATGATTTAATCCTAAGTGTAACAATACATGAAACATATTTTAGCACACTTAAATGATGAATGTATGTTTATGTTTAGAATTTATATTTTATTTGATTGAATTATTTAAACATATTAATTTAAAACTTTATCCAAATTATACAAAAAGGACATAAGAATAAAAATTAAATAGCATGTGCCATTAAACTGGAAGTGAGGTAATCAAATGACCTTGGAGCTAGCTAATCGTATTGGGATGTCCAGACTATATACCCATTTGCATTCAAACATATGTAAATTCATACACATGAACATAGGAAATGCTCCAAATCATATGGCTAATTAATTCAACCACTTAGTCAATTATGAATGCATGCAATTTTAATGTAAAATGGGATTTTAATTCACTAATCAAATATACATATATGTACAAAGATATAAGAAAGTACGTGTCGTTGTTAAACCAAGTGAGGTAATCAAATGACCTCCTTGGGGCTAACTAAAGCCTCATTCCTGGATGTCCACTATATACTTGCTTTTGGACACACATGGATGTATACATAAATGGAAATAAAACCATGCAAAGATTGTATATTTTTTGATTGAATCATTTATATATATGAATTAAAGCTCTATCCAAATTCTAATGTTGAAATACATAAGAATGAAATCAAATGGGTACGCTATTGAACCATGAGAGGTAATTAAATGGCCTCCTTGGGGCTAGCTAAAGCCCCGTGTTCCTAAGATGTCCAAACTATATACCCATTACCATTCAATCTTATATAAATCAACACATGAATAGAGGAAAGTGAACTCAACATTCATACAGTTAAGCTATAAGCACATTCTTTTCTTATGCATTTATAATTATCATCATAACACATATTATTATTAATTTATAAGCTTTCAAAAAATACATTTAGATTTAATAGTGATAATAGACACATATATTAAATTAAATCAACACATGCAAGCTTACATAAAGGAAATCCATTTTATTTTACTTAATTTTGAAAGATGGATGCATGAATTCAAATGACATACCAAATTTAACTTGTTTGGAGAGAGGACAATCAAATATAAGCATGTGATTCATTCAACCAAACTAGTTCTTAAGGATAATCAAATCAAATAAGATTATTTAAAGCAAAGCAAAGCTTCTTTATTAATCAAGTTTGGGATTTCATTTGATTTAAAGAGAAGAAGAGAAATCATCACTTATTATTTTAAACCCATTTCCACAATAGTGATTTAATTTAATTTAAGGAAATGTAATTAAGCTAATTTTATGGGTTAATTAAGTTGAAATCTTAATTAGATGAATTAATTACCCTTACTTAGGTCACCTTAAAGTAATTTACTAAATAATTATGAGCCAACATGATATGCATGGAAAATAAACTTGCAATGATCCTAGAAATAAAAGGGGCCAAATGCAATTTATGATTAATAGTTAATTAGATTAAAGGACTTAATTAATTACTCTATGGTTTTCCCACATATGGACTAACCATAATTTCATTAAACTCCTTTAGGTTATTAAACACCAAAAATCTACCCCATGATTTAATTAATTAAGGTCTGATGTGATTATGATTTCAATTTGATTAAGTGATTTAATTAATTAGTTAAATCTTAATTAATTTCATTTTTAAAAAAGGGTGAAATGAACTTAGAGAAAGGGGTCCAAACCCTATTCCTTAGTTCACTTAAAGTTGAACAATGATTAATAAACTTAATTAACTAATTTCTTAAAATTTATGAGATTAATTAATCATTAATTAATTTAAAAGAGTAGTTAAGGTTTAATTAGTCAATTTTTCTAACTAAGTGAGTAATAAATCCCAAAAAAAATCAAGGGAGGAAAGGTCATCCCATTAAATTATCCGAAAAAATTTGGCATTAATTACTTAAGTAATTAAATTAATAAATTTTGTAATTAAACTTAATTAAATTTTAATTACTATTCAAAATTAGTTAAGATCATTTTTAATTAATTCTCCTCTAAAATACATTTTAAAATATGTATTTATTTTCATTTTTTTATTTCTCTATGATTTTTTATTATTTTCAGAAGTTTCAGCCATTAAATATGATTAATTAAGCTTAATTAAAGCTTAATCTATCATGCCACATGGCATGGTGATGCACTTTCCACATGCTAGGATTGGCTACTTAAAACTTATCTACAACGCTTATGGCGTAGTGGATGCACTTTCTTGTCCATATCTAAGGCATGGTTAAATTCATCCCACAATTTAATAAGATTAAATTAGATTGATCTAGCGGATCTAATCACAACCACCTATTTCGATCAAGCGGAATGGAAGGTGCATGATTTAACGTCACATGAGTGATGGAGAATGGAGTTCGTTCACCATTTCTCACTTGATCCAAGCTTACCCTAACTCAGATTAGCTTCAAAAAGATCCCAAACCTTCACAACATCGATCAGAGGGGATTCAACGGTCATGATCACATGAGATGCAAGTTTTCTTCAAAATACTCCAACCCATTTTTTCCTAAGGATCAGTTTTGGAAGCAAACCTCACCGGAGCTCAAGATAGGATGCTCAAATGATTGTGGAAGCTTCATCTAGTGGAGATGAAGCCATGTTGACTAGCAATTGGATTAATTCCTTGATGTTTGCTCGGAAGGCCATGAATTTATGGTTTGGAGCTTTGATCTCCCACCTTCTGCTAGAAGCTTGAGAGATGATTTCTTCCTACAAGGCCTAGGAAGGTTTGCAAAGTTAATTTGAGTTTGATGGATAAATGGGAAGTTAGTTAGAAATGGGAGTGTCCTATTTTGGGAAAGATGGGAATTACATTTATTGATCAAATGAGCTTGGGAGCTTAAGGAATGGCTTTAGTTGGGTAAAGCTATGAGGAATGATTTTGTGTGTGTTTGAGTGGAAATAAGGGGTTTGTACCCCTTTATCTTGAATGGTGGGTTTGGCTTTTTGGCCATCTCGTGGAGATGTGGGTGGTAGGGAGGTGAGTTGGCTGGCATGGTTGGTTGAATGTGGAGGTGGCCAAGGAGGAATCATGGGTGTGTTATGGGTTTCAAATGGTTCAATGGGAGGGTGAAGTGATTTCACCTCCCATGGGTCATAACCCAACCACCCCTGGGTTGGGTTGTCTGGTGGACCATTGGGAGAGTTCTAAGTGGCCAAGGAATGGAAATGATAACTTACATGGGTGATTTGTCTCATGTGATTCCTTTGACCCAAAGGCAGAATCATTATTTGGCATTAGATTTGATTTGGACAGATTCGAAATGATCCAAAGGTGGGTTAGCCCAAATTTCAAGTCAAATGGAGTTGATTTCGTTAGGTTTGGCTCAATTTGACTCATTTAAGTCAACTTAGGTTAGGTTGGGTGAAGTTTACCAATTGGTCAAATTAGGTCAAACCAAAGGTTGGGCCAAGTTCACATGATCATTTGGGATATTTTGGTTCAATTTGATTTGGTTTAGTTTGGCTTAGATTTGATTTGGCTCATTTGAATTCATTTGGGTCAAATGGTTAAGTTGACCAATTTGATCCAAATTGCTTGAGTTGGGTGTTGGTTTGGTTTAGTTGACCAATTGATGATGATTGTAGTTTTGGTTTCAATTAATTTGGATTTTTTTTTGCTTGGAAAAACTTGAACCTTTAGGTCAATTTGGGCTAAGTAGGTCAATTGGGTTCAATTGGGTCCAATCATTTTGGTCAAGTTGACAATCAATGGAATAAACTTGAGTCATTGGTTGTAATCAATTTGGTTTATATTTGATTTGACCCAATTTGATCTTAGTTAATTTGGGTCAACTTCTTCAAGAGGGCCAATTGGGTTTGGTTTGACTCAATTCAAGGTCAAGTCATATTCAAATATTTATTTTTATTTGGTATGAATCATTGGTTTCAAGGGATTTGGCTTAGGTTATAATTTAGCTAGTTTGGGTTAATATGGGATAAGGGGTTGACTTGGTAAAATGACCAAGTTGACTTGGTTTGACCCAATTTGGGACAATTTATCAAATTAGAGTGATCAATAATCATGATGGGATGTTTTGATGGGGTTGGTTCAATCCAATTTAGGTAGGGTTAAAACATGGCTCAAATAGGTCAAATCCACTTTGGGTCAAGCAGACCAATTGGGGCTTGATTTTGGGTTAAGTTTGATTTAGTTGAGTTTATATATAGATTTAGGATTGATATACAAATTCAATTGCAATTGACTTAGGTTCAAAAGCATGTTGGTTCATTTGAACATTTCAAGTCAAAAGGGTTAAGTTGGGTTTGACTTGGGTAAATTTTGGTTTGGCTTGATGATTGTAGATTTCATTTATATTTGTGAATATGATTGATGGTATGATTGATTCATGAGAAAATAAATTGAATTTGGGATTTGGAATGAAGGAATTTGGCTAAGTCCATGGAGTTGGGTCAAGTGGGGTAAGTTTGGATTTTGATTTAATTTGATTTAGTTTTGATAATTTAAATGTAAATTTTATTCAAATTTGTAAATTTTATTGATAATATGATTGATTTGTGAGAAAATTAATTTTGTTTGATTTGATTTGGATTAATATTTAGCTAAGTCCATAGGATAGGTTATATGGCTTAGGAAGGGTTTTGATTTAATTTGATATAGTTTGATTTAATTTTGATCATTTGAATGTAGATTTGATTTATATTTCAGAAGATGGTTGAAGATATAAATTGATTATAAGAAAATAAATTTATTTTGGATTGATTTAAATTAAGATTTGGCTAAGTCCATGGGATAGGTCATATGGCTTAGGAAGGGTTTCAAGTTTGGATTTAATCATATGCTTCAATCATTTGGTTTTGAAATTGGGGCTTTGATTTGGATTTGAATTTGATGTTTAAATTGAACTTGAGGTTTTGTTTGAGAAGGTGAATATGATTGGATTTAGGTTGTAGTGTGATTTTATCCTAATCTAAGGTTAACTCAATCTCTAAAACCCTTCTGAAGTCTTTGCCAGCCAAGTTTCACATATGTAATTCTTATACATCTATTCAATACTTTGCTTGGGAAACCATGGATACATGAGAAACATAGTTCCATCCTCTCTACATCATGAAGTTCATGAGAGGTGGGATCATGTCAAAGGAGATCTCAAGCCATTTACAGCATGAGGTCATATATGAGGATGTTTCCTCCTCAAAATCAACAAGTCTATTCTCATAAACTTGGCCAAAGTTTAAAAATAAAGGAAAAAATAGAATGAAAAATGGAAAGAGAAACAAAAAAAAGAAAGAAAAGAGAAAATGAAAAGAAAATAAAAGGGAGAAGAAATAGACTTGGAGGAGGAAGTTGGGCCTGACATTAAATTACACCCACAGTTTATTACTCCATTCGAACATATTGATAGGACGACTTGACCTCCACCAAGTAGAGGAAGATGCTAGTTCAAAGGCAGCCCCAAGGGTGAAAAACCTCTTTAAAAGCCACATAATTAAAGATATATCCCAGCCATCAAGGGTACACTTCCTATTCATATAGACTTTGAAACTAGTTCATAGGATGAGTCTTATATGGTTAGCACACCAGCTAGCTCTTCTTAGCAGTAGATTCCCTTAGAGGTGACACTTGAGCTAGATAGTGATGAAGTCTGCCCCAAGAAAAAAGCATAAGTGTATCCAAGTCTATATGTGAAATAGTTAAGCCTTGGGAACCTTAGCTCTAACCCCACTTTCTCTCAAAAGGGTTTGGTAAGGAAGTCCCTAAGTCATCCACAGTGTGAGACTGAGGTTCTTTCTGGGAGCATCATCCTCAAGTCAAGAAGTTGATGTAGAACTCAAGGATGATTCATATAATGATTTAATAGAATTACCTTTTAATTAGTACTTGTCTTGTGTTCATAATTTAGTAAAGAAAGGGTTAATCCCACATACTTGGTCATAGCATAGTCACTACTTCAAAAGAATATGGAAGAACAAATGCAAACTCTCCATCAAGATCAACTAGATTTGGTACATAGGTCCAGATGATGACGATTACTTTAGTCATCACCAATCATTTAGAATCGACAGTTCTTTTCAATCACATTAACTCATGAGGAGATGTGCTTAGAAACTTTAGATGATTCAGATGATTTTGAAGTCAAAGATGCATCATTAGAGTTTAAAGAAGAGATCAAGTAAACCATCAACAAGCTCAAGGAAATCAACTTATGAACTGAAGAAGATCCATGCGTGACATACATCAGTTATTTATTGAATGAAATTAAAGCAAATGACTTAGTTATGCTATTGATTGAGTTTAAGAACTGCTTTGCATGGAGTTATGAAGATATGCTTGGATTGGCTCTTGACGTAGCAATCCATTAATTAGCAAAAGAGCTTACTGCTAACCCTATCAAATAAGGTCCTAGATGCATGCGATTCGACATAGAATAATAGGTCATTTATGAAGTCAATAAACTAATGTGCTTTCATCTCAAAGAAATATATACCTTGCATGGTTAGCCAGCATCGTCCCAGTTAAGAAAAAGAATGGCCAAATTTACATATGCTTCAATTTTATGAATTTCTATAAGGCATGTCCAAAAAATGAATTTTCACTACCACGAGCGATGGTGGACATTACCTCATCATGCAATTTTCTCTCTTTCATGGATGGCTCATCCGATATAACCAAATAAAGATGGCCACCAAGATGAAAGAAACTACTTTTAGAACCCATGATCAAAATCTATTATATAAGGTCATGCCGCCTTAAAATTATCGACATACAACGCTATGACTTGACTGAATCTTAACTCATTCATCATCAAGTTGAGTGTTATGTCGATGATCTTTTGATCAAAAGTAGAAAAAAGGAAGACCATCTCTTTGACTTGAGAGTAGTTTTGAAATAGTTAAGATAATTTAACCACAAAATGAACCCCTTAAAGTGTATATTCAGAGTATCTTTAGGAAAATTTCTTGGGTTGGTTGTTTGACACCATGGAATTGAAATCAATTCTGAGAAGATTAAGGCAATATTAGAAATGTCACCCCCTAAAATTTTAACTCAACTCATATCATTCCATGAGCAATTGGTATATATAAGATGCTTTATATCCAACCTTTCGGGAAGATGTCAGTCATTCTCAGCACTTGACAAAATGGATGCCAAGTTTAAGTGGGAGGATAAGTGTAAGCATGCCTTCAAAGACATCAAGCATTACCTGATGACATCTCCAGTTCTAGCAGCCCCTATCCCGAGCAAGCAACTCATACTTTACATTCGCATTAAAGACTCCATTTGGTTGCTAATGATGATGAAGGAAGAAAATTATAATACCTCAACCATCATTTATTCCTCACGAGGCTAATTATCCACTCATTGAGAAGCATTGCCTAGCATTAATCTTTGCATCCCAAAACTATAAAGACTACATGCTTCTTCATAAGGTGAACTTAATCTCGGATCAATCCAATTATAGTATACTCCGATGTTATCTGATAGTTGCACCGCATACATGATCCTCTTATTGACATTACCTTCATACTTCTCCATGTAGTGAAAGGCAAACATTATTAGATTAGCAAAGACACCCACTTCCTCTCGCTTAGTGATGATCTCCCCATGAAAAATCATGAACTTAGGGGATACTAGCATTCACTACTGGGAGATGTACTTTGATGGTGCGGCTTCCTCTTAAAGAGGAGAAGAACTACAATCTATTATTCTAGGAAAGGAAGAGGAAGGAATATATCTTTTATCTCTAGAATGTAATCTTATGAGAATCTCATGTCATCTATCTAATCCTTTCACCAACAATAAAGACAAATATATGGCTCTTATTGCCAGTCTGGAGTTAGTTATTACCCCAAGCATCCATAAATCAATATCTTTGGGATTCGAGCTAGTTAAATTGTGAGTCCTAT
Organism: Cymbidium sinense; assembly: GCA_021442155.1. NCBI lineage: Eukaryota > Viridiplantae > Streptophyta > Magnoliopsida > Asparagales > Orchidaceae > Cymbidium > Cymbidium sinense. The sequence goes on from JAKCPB010001017.1 coordinate 25,795, forward strand.
AAAGTTATAAAGCCCAAGATCCATCACTACCATAAGTACACCATGGAGTTAATGACCCAAATGAGGTTACCATTTGTAAAGATTCCTCAAGGAGAGAACATCATAGTGTATGCTTTAGCCATGCTAAGGAGTATGTCTGTAGGATGAGTCAATATTAATAAATCTCCAAAATAGTCAAGTCTTATCCCTTATTGATATTGAACTCATCAAAATGTACTCTCCTGAAGGGGAGGTTACATCTACTTTAGCTCAGCTAGATTACACCAGCCTTTGATCCAAAAGTTATGCTAATGGGTTTAGGTTTATGGTTTTAGAGTTTAGGTTTGGATTTTGGGTTTAGTCATAGGTTTTATGTTTGTGGAGGTATTATGGTTTAGGTTTAGAATTTATTTTATTTGTAGTTTAGTGTTTAGGTCAGGTTTGTGGGCATGTAGGTTTTGGATTTGTGGTTTAATTTTACAAAATTAAGAAGATAAGTTTAGTTTATTTAGTTTATGAGTTTTTTATTTATTTGAGTTTATTTTATTTTTATATTTATTTAGGTTTATTTTTATTTTATTTAATTTAGTTTATTTACTTTAGGTTTATTTTTTTTCCATTAAGTCTAGTTTATTTTGGTTTAGGGTTTAGGTTTTATTTTTTACTTATTTTTAAGATTTATTTTATGTTTATTTTTAGGTTTAGGTTTTAGTTAGTTTTATTTAATTTCTTTTATTTATTTTATTTTATGTTTTTATTTTATTTTATTTAGGTTTTTTATTTCTTAGTTTAGTTTTTTATTTATTTAATTTAGTTTATTTTTATTTTTTATTTTATTTTCTTGTTTAGGTTTAGGTTTAGGTTTAGGTTTATTTTTAGTTTATGATTTTATTTTATTTTATTAATTTTTGCTAGTTTATTTATTTATTTTATTTTACTTGATTTAGTTTAGGTTTTGTTTTTAGCTTTTTGGGTTTTTAGTTGGGTTTAGGGTTTTGTAAGTAAGGTTTAGGGTTTAGGATTTAGGGTTAGGTTTGGGTTGGATCTGGATTTGCTGGGATTGGGTGGGTTTGGGATTTTAGGGTTTAGGGTTTAGGGTTTATGTATTTCATGGTTTCACGTTTAAGGTATAAGGTTTTATTTTAGGTCTAGTGTTCATGTTTTAGTGTTTTTATTTTTTTATAATAGAGTTCCAATTAATATTCAACATTTCTTCTTTTTAATTTCATCAACCAAGTAAATACACCATATTTTCTAAGAAATAAGTCTATAACATGATCAAAATCAGATATAAGCATTTGTCCCATCAAACCACCCATGGTAGTGAGATCTACCGTATCCCAAATCACATCCAATGATTGTGACCTCCATCGCCTCGCCTCCATAACCACCACCTCAATATCCACCAAGACCTCGATCCCCAACACCACAATGATTACAACCACTTTTGTATCTCAAATATATCTGACTAACCCTATTGACCATGTTCTCACATCAAGGTTTCCTATTCTGTGGCTTAGGTTTAGGTTTATTAGGTTTTAGGGTTTATGTTTTTTTTTAAAAAAATCCCATAATTTTATTGCCATAAAGGTCCTTAAAAGGGGGATAAACTCTAAAACTACTGCTTGAAGAGCTACAACCAGCCTAGATGGTAAATCCCCTTCAAATTACATCCAAAAAGTAAGTAAAAGCAAAAGAAAAGTAAAAGATGTAGCGATTAGTAATGGAAACTCTGAAACAAAGCACCATGCTAGAATCAATAGGAAATGAACCAACAATGCACCTCAAAAGAAAGTCACTCCAAAGCATAAAGGATGAAGAATTTATGGTCCAAAGTACAAACCTAATTAGACAAATACAATGTATATATAAAAAGCCATTATCTCAATGGGTAATCATCATCCATTATATGCATCATAGCATAGAATCCATACACACATCCTCCATACAAGTCGAGTCATAAATATGTTAAGCAAATATAAGCAACAAACTAAAACAAGAGGAGGAAGAAAGTTTAATCAGAGAATCCAAACAGACCTTCCCTAAAAGGATAACATCTCTTTTTTTTTCTATATAGGCAAGTAGGATGTTTATTTTTTAATATATTTAGTTACTTTAATTTTAGGTTTAGGGTTTGGGGTTTAAGATTTAGGGTTTATGGTTTAAGTTTGGGTTTAGGTATTTTTTAGTGTTTATTTTAGTTAACACTACTACATCCCAAGTCCATGCAAAAGTGGAGTTGTGTTAGGTATCCGCCAAAGATAAAATTTATTGAAATAAACATGACATGAATCCTTTAAATCATCTGTTAATTAGGCATCCCCAAAGTGACTCTCATTTGAATACACAAAATGTGCTACCGCATCGGTGCTTTAAATAAACAAGGGTTCACATTATGGACTCATCAAAGAAGTTAGTCCATGAAACTAGAATTAGGTTAGATCTTGGAATATAGTACTCTTACAGTAAATTAATGGAATTAATATTATGGTTCATAGAAAGATAAATATTTTATGTAAGAAACTAAATGGGTTGAGAAGGCCAAGGAGATTGATAGTTTAGGTTTTAAACTTTGGTATCGTAAAAGTCAAACTAGAAATGGTGTAGGTGTGATTATATAAAAGTTTGAAGGATAATGTTATAAGTATTAGATGTGGAGAGAATTATATCTTTAAAGATTATGTTGATACTAAGATTATCAATGTTATAAGTGTCTATGCTCCTCAAGTAGTTTGGAGGCTCAAAAGAAAATTTTGGAATGAATAGGGATTAATACAAAAGATACCCTTGAAGAAAAAATATTTATTGGGGAGATTTAAATGGACATGTTGGTAGAGTGGTAAGATATATTCATGGTTATGGATTTGGAGTGACTAATGAAGAAGGTAGACTATAGATTTTGCCTTATCTTATGATTTTATAGTTTAATACTTTATTTAAGAAAAGAGATGAACATATACTTATAAAAAATGGATCTAGTAAAACACATTGATTTTTTTTGATAAGAAAAATAGATCGTTAGATAAAGATTGTGGTCATTCCTGAAATTTTAAGTACCCAACATCGACTATTATAGATTTTAGATGAAAGGTTGTAAGAGAAAAATAAACTAAATTATTATTCTGGATTAGATGGTGAAACTTAAAGAACACAAATAAAATATGAAAGAAAGCCAAGAAATTATAATTTGGGATGTTCATAAGGAAGTTAACGTTATGTGGAAAATATATCAAGTGAAATTAAGCAAGTTAATAAAGATGTGCTTGAGAATCAAAAGGAAAAACTTCTTAAGAATATGGTGGAATCAACAAGAAAAGATAATAAATCATTGTTATAAACTTATTTAGATTAAAAACTCAAAGAATTGGGAAAGATATAAAGTGTCTTGTAGAGATTCTAAGAAAGCAATATATGATGCAAAAAATTTATTTCGATTTATACAATACATAAAGTGAAAGATGTATGTATAAGTTAGCCAAACCAAAGAGATAGGAGAAGTAAAGACATAGTGAGGGTATTAAGGATGAAAATAATAATGCTTTTCTAAAAAAAGATATTGAAATAAAATAGGTATTTTGATAAACTTTTCAATGAAGGATCTAAAGTACCATTGATTTTAGCAACCTAATTTCTAAATAAAAAAAATAGAGAATCATTTTTTTTATCATCACAGTAATCAAGTTAGTGAAGCTTTAAAGAAAATGAAATGCAAAAGCAATAGGACCAATAATATTCCAATAGTGTGGAAATGTTTAGAGATCAAGAAATTTATTACAAATCTTTTAATGTTATTTTAATAACCAAAAGAATGAGTGGAGAAAGAGTTTATTCCTATATTTAGAATAAAGGTGATGCACAAGAGTGTGCAAATTATAGAGAATTATTAATCATACATTAAAAATTAAGAGAGAGTAATTTAGCATTTACGATGTGATACTTTCTCACAATTGGTTTCATGCCGTAGATCTACTATGGATACTATACATTTGTTAAGAGGTTTGATGGAGAAGCATAGAAAGTAAGAAGGATCTACATAATATTTATTAATTTAGAAAGCTTATGGTAAAGTCTCAAGAGATGTTCTTTGAGAGTTCTAGAATAAAGGAGTTAATATTATATTCAAGTCATTAAGGATATGTATTCTAAGTTACTTGTGTCCAAACACAAGGAGGATTGACAAAATATTTTCCTATTTCATTTGGATTACACCAAGGATCAACATTAAGCCCTTATCTTTTACTTTTAGTTATGGATGTTCTTATGAGGCATTTATAAGAAGATGTACCTTGTATGCTTTTTTGGATGACATTCTTCTTGTTGATAAGATTAGAGAGTCCATGAACTTGAATTATGGAGGTCAACTTGAGTCTAAAGGTTTTCATTTAAGTAGATCTAAAATAATATGGAGTGTAATTTAGGTAGAAGTTTTAGTGATAGTGACTTTAGATCGTCATTAATAGTGAGTTTATATTTAGCTCTATTGTTCAAATGATGGTGAAATAGATGGAGTTTATTAGTAGAATTTTGGATGGTTGAAGTGGAGAATGCATCTATTATGTGATAAGTTCCATTTAAACTTAAGGAAAATTTTATAAGATGGTATCGACCAAGAATGACTTATGCAAATGTTTAATAATAAAAGAGAAGCATAGACTAAGTTATGTTACAGATGAGGATGCTGTGGATGAGTGGCTTTACTAGAGATAGAATGCAAAATGAGTATGTTCAGAAAAGTTAGTAGCTCTGGTAGATAAGATTAGGGAGTCGCTTATGATTTGGCCACATAAAGTCAAACTACAGAGAAAATATTTGCCTTATGTTAAGAAAGGTAGACCTAAAAGACTTGGTTAAGATAAAAAAATGATCTTAGTATACTTGAATTAAATGAGAATTTGATACATATATAAGGATTCATGATAACCCACCCAAGTGGGATTAAGGCTTATTTGTTATTGTTGTTGTTGTTGTAGTGTTTTGGTCAGGTTTAGCGATTAGTTTTGGGTATGGTTTATTTTGATTTAGATTTTGTAAATTATGTAAACCAAGTAAGTTTAGGTTTATATAATATTTTTTATTTAGTTTATTTTAAAATTTAGGTTAAATTTTATTTTATTTAATTTACGATTTTATTTTAGTTTACTATATTCAAGTTTAGTTTAAGTTTATTTTTAGTTGAGTTTTATTTATTTTATTTTTTAGGTTATATTTTCTGAGGTTTAGTTTAGGTTTATTATTTTTTTTAGGTTTTAGGTTTTATTTATTTATTTTTAGGTTTTATTTTTAATAGTTTAATTTTTTTTAGTTCATTTTATTTTATTTAGTTTGTTTAGGTTTATTTATATTTAGTTTATTTTGGTTTTTTAGTTTAGTTTACATTTTATGTTTATTTTATTTTTATTTATTTTATTTTATATTTTAGGTTTAGGTTTTTTTTTAGTTTAAGGTTTAAGATTTATTTTAATTTATTTTATATATATTTAGGTTTAGTTTTACTATATTTTAATTTTTATATTTTATTTTTATTTTATGTTTATTTTATTTTATTAAGGTTTTAATAAGTTTATTTCTTTAGTTTATAGCTTCTTTTTTTATCTTAGTTTATTTTATTTTTATTTTATTTTTTTTTATGTTTATATTTATATAGCTCATTTAAGTATTCAGTATTAGGGTTATTTAAGTTTAGTTTATTTTTTAAGGTTGGGTTTTATTTTTTTTATTTTTCATGGTAGGTTGGGTAAAGATCAGGTTTAGTTTTTAGGGTTTAGTTTGTGGTTTGGGTTTTGTGGTTTGGTACAATGAGGCTTAGGGTTTTTTTAGGTTTAAGGTTAGGATCATGTGGTTTGGATTTAGGTTTTATGTTTAGTTTTTTATTAGAGTTTATAATTTATTTTTTAGTTTTATTTTTTTTTTTAGGTTTAGGTTTGTGGGTTCATGGTTTTAGGATTTAGGTTTGGGGTTTTAGGTTTAGGGTTTTTTAGGTCTTAGGGTTTAGGTTTAATGATTGTGGTTTAGTTTGTGATTAGGATTTCATGTTTTGTGGTTTTATTTTTTTTATAAGAGATCCAATTAAGATTCAACATTTCTTCTTTTTAATTTGATCAACCAAAACACACCATGTTTTCTAAGACATAAGTGATGACATAGATCAAAATAAGTAAACCAAAATCCCTAGAAAACTAGAATTCTCTACCCCTATGACAGTTCCATAAGAAGCAATCGACGCCATTCTTAGTTTCTTCCCATCTAACCACCACAACCTCTCAGTGGTGGATGCCATCATATCCCTGATATGTACATCTACCACTATGATGACTGTAACCTCCATCACTACTCCCTCCATACCACCACCACTTCTCGACACCTCAATATCCACCGACTTTAGATCCCCACCACCACAGAATAACGCCTCTTCCATCGCTTCTCAGATCAGTGAGCCTTGATCATAATGTTCTACATCAAGGTTTTGCCTATTCTTAGGTTTAGTTTAGCTTATTATGTTTTAGGGTGTATGTTTATTTTTTAATTTATTTAGTTACTTTTGTTTTAGGTTTAGGGTTTGGGGTTTAAGGTTTAAAGTTTAGTGTTTTCTGATTTTCTGGTTTATTCTTTTAGGGTTTAGGGTTTAGGGTTTACCATTAGGGTTTAGATTTAGGTTTTTATTTAGTGTTTTTAGGTTTGGTTTAGGGTTTATTAATTTTGGGTTTATGGTTTGGGTTTTGGATTTTGGTTTAGGCTTTTTTTGTAAATTATGTAAACTAGAAGTTTAGTTTATTTAATTTATTTTTTTTATTTTATTTTATTTTATTTTTAATTTTTATTTAGGTTTATTTTTTTTATTTAGTTTGGTTTTAGTTAACTATTAGTTTAGTTTAGGTTTAAGTTTATTTTAGTTTTAGTTTATTTTTTAGGTTTATGTTATTTTTTTATTTTGAGGTTTATATTTTGATAATATTTTCTAGATATTTAGGTTTTTATTTAAGGTTTATTTTTTAGGTTTTATTTTTTTAGTTTATTATTTTAGTTCATTTTATTTTATTTAGTTTAGTTTAGGTTTAGGTTTATTTTTTTTAGGTTTAGGTTTAGGTTTTATTTATTTTAGTTTAGTTCATGTTAGTTTAGGTTTATGTTTAAGTTTAGTTCATGTTAGTTTAGGTTTATGTTTATTTAATTTTATTTATATTTTAGGTTTAGTATTTTTTTTAGTTTAGGATTTATGTTTTATTTTTTTATTTATTTTTAAATTTTATTTTTCAGTTTATTTTTTAAGTTAAGTTTTTACTATATTTTATTTTAGGCTTATTTTATTTTTATTTTAAGTTTAGTTTTTATTTTATTTTTTTATTCTTAAGTTTATTTTACATTTTAATTTAACTTAACTTTTTCTTTATTTTATCTTAGTTTATTTTTTTTTATTTTTTTTAGGTTTAAGTTTAGGTTTCTGTTTAATTATTTATTTAGGTTTAGGTTTATTTATTTATTTTATATTTTAGGTATCTGGTAGGTAGGTTATTTTTTAGGTTATTAAGTAGAGTTTAGTTAGTTTATCAGCTTATGGAGGGTTTGGGTAGAGTTAGGTCAGTTTTATAGTTTATAGGGTCTTTAGTTTAGTTTTAGGGTTTTAGATATATTTTAGGAGTTTTAGATAGTTAGAGTTTGGGTTAGTTATATTTTTTTGGGTTTTAGGGTGTGGTTGGAGTCAGGGTTTAGTTAGGTTTAGGGTAGGTTTTAGGGTTTATAGGATTTAGTGGTTGGGTTTAGGATTTGTTTAGGGATTTCATGATTTAGCATAGGTAGGATTTATGTTTAGTCTAGTTTATGTTTTAGGTTTTTTTATAATAGAGATCCAATTAAGATTTAACATTTCTTCTTTTTAATTTGATCAGCCAAGATTAACAAACCATGTTTTCTAAGGCATAAGTGATGACATAGATAAAAAATCAGCATGCATAGAGTAAATCAAAAACCCTAGAAAAGTAGAACCGTCTCTACCGTATAGACGAAGTTCCATAAATAGCAGATCAAATTAGTCCTTCTTCAGTTTCTATATTTCCCATCAGAACCACCCCGACCTCTCGAGAAGAGGGATCTGCCATCATATCTATTTACACGTGATAGAACCTCCATCGCTACTCCCGCCTCCATAACCACCACTAAATTAATTAAACTACTAGGTTTAGGTTTATTAAGTTTATTTAAATTATTTTATATATTTATTTTGATATTTTTATTTAGTTTAATTTATGTTTTTATGTTTATTTATATTAGTTTAAGTTTATTTTAGTTTATTTTTTAACTTTAGGTTTATGTTTATGTTTATTTTTTAGTTTAGTTTTATTTTTATTTCATTTTTTAGGTCTAGGGTTTTTTTTTATTTTTAGATTTAGGTTTAGGTTTTTATTTTATTTTCTTAGGTTTAAGCTTTAAGTTTTTATTTTAGGTTTATTTTTAAGTTTTATTTTTTAGTTTAGGTTTAGGTTTATTTTTAGTTTATTTTATTTTATTTTATTTAGGGTTTAGGTTTAGTTTATTTTAGGTTTAGTTTTACGTTTTATTTATTTTAGTTTAGTTTATTTTAGTTTAAGTTTAGATTTATTTTATTTTGTTTATTTTAGGTTTAGTTATTTTTTTAGTTTTGTGTTTAGGTTATATTATTGATTTATTTTTAGGTTTATTTTTTAGATTTAGGTTTTTATTTAGTTTCTATTTTATTTTATTTTATGTCTATTTTATTTTTATTTTACATTTAGGTTTGATTTAATTTTTGTTTTTTATTTTAAAGATAATTATAGTTTTAGTTTATTTTAGGTTTTAATTATTTTATTTTAGTTTAATATATTTTATATTTTATTTCACAGCCTAGGTTTAGTTGTAGGTTTGGTTTAGGTTTAGTTCAAGTTTTATTTTATTATATTTTTATTTTATTTATGTCAGTTATCTTATTTATTTTATTTAGGTTTATTTGTTTAGGTTTAGGTTTAGGTTTTGTGGGTTAGGGTAGTTTAGGTAAGAGGCCCAAGGAAAGTTTAAGTTAGGGGCTTTAGTTTTTGTGGTTTAGATTTAGTAGGGTTAGGGTTTAGGTTTAGGGTTAGTAGCCTGGCTTTTGTGGTAGGTTGGTGGCTCATTTTTTTGGGATGTTTTAAAGTAAGTAAACCAAGAGTAGATTTATGTGGTATTATTTTGTTTTATCTTGTAGGTTTATTTGTTTTTATTTTAGGTCTTTTAGTTTAGTTTATTTTATTTTATTTTAGTTTTAGGTTTAGTTTATTTATTTTATGTTTAGGTTTATTTTATTTTGTTTTTATTTTATTTTTAGGTTTAGCATTTTTCTGGTAGTTTTCCTTTTATTTATTTTAGGTTTATTGTTTAGTTTAGGTTTTACTTAGTTTTTATTTTATTTTATCTTAGGTTTATTTTATTTTTATTTTATGTTTAATTCTTATTTTATTTAGGTTTTTTATTCTTAGGTTTATTTTATTTTTTTAATTTAGTTTAGGTTTTTATTTATTTTATTTTAGTTTATTTTTCTTTTTGAGTTTATTTTATGTTTATGTTTAGGTTTAGGGTTTAGCATTTAGGGTTTAGCATTTTAATGTTTAGGGTTTTAAGGTTTATTGGTTAGAGGTTTAGTTTTGTTTTTAGGCTTTAGGGTTTAGGGTTTAAGGTTTAGTGTTTAGGGTTTGGGATTTGGGGTTTATGATTTTTGGGTTTAGGGTTTAGGGTTGTAGGTTTACAGTTTAGGGTTTATTTTAGGGTTTAGGGTTAGTGTTTTATTATTATTTTATTATTTATTTTTAGGTTTTAGGGTTTAAGTTTTAGGTTTAGGGTTCATGTTTTACTTTAAGGTTTAGGACTTTTGGTTTTTTTTAATAGAGAATAAATTTAGATTCAACATTTTTTTTTTGATTTCATCAACCAAGTAACACACCAAGTTCTCTAAGGCAGAAGTGATGACATTGATAAAAAATTAGCATGCATAGAGCAAATCAAAAACTCTAGATAACTAGAATCCTACTACTATAAAACACAGTTCCATAAGTAGGTTGGATCTACGCTTCAATTCCTCAGCCCCATCGAACCACCACGACCTCTCGAGTAGCGAGATCCACCATCATATCCCCGATCTCTCCCTCTGCCACCACGATGGTTGTAACCTTTGTCGCTCCTCCCTCCTCCATAACCACCACTACTCCAACCACCACCTCCATATCCACCAACACCTCGAGATCTCCCACCACCACTGTGAGAACTGCCGCCTCCACCTTCACCTCCACCGCCATATCTAGACCGAAAATGGTTGATGGTGATGTTCCTGCCATCAATGTTCTTCCCATTCTTAGGGTTTTAGTTTAGGTTAAGGTTTATTATGTTTTAGGGTTTAGGTTTATTTTTTAATTTATTTAGTTACTTAGGTTTGGGTTTAGGGTTTGGGGTTTGGGGTTTAGGATTTTTTTTAAATTCAAATGATTTCATACAAATAAGAAATCACCAAAACATGAAAGACATTATCCTCTAACAACTAATAAAATAGGATAAAATAAAATGTAATTAAAAATTCAAAAAATAGTATTTCATAAATAATTTAACTCCCAGAGATAATAAAATTTTATTTGATAGAAGGCCAACAAAGCTTTGTCAAATAAGCTGAATCTCATATCATCATCATATTCCGCAACATGGTCTACCTTCTTCTCTTCCATTGCATATGAAGCAAGCAAATAAGAGTACTAGAAGCAAAGCAGATACAACAAATTTAATAAGATCCTTCAAATCGCTAACCTTCTTCTGGGTATGTGTAATCAGCGACAATTATGACGGAGAGGACATTCTTGTAAGTGTTGATTAACATGTGGGGGGTTGCAGCAAGTTTGGGATAAGAGAGGGCTTGTGAGAGAGAAGTGATCATTGAAAGGCCTACCAAAAACTTCTTGATGAGATCATGTTTAGTGAGGTCAAGTACCTCAGGACTGAACACCGATCCATCATCATACAAAGATTGGACGACAAGGCCATAAGAGAATGGCCTAATCCCCAGCTTAGTGAGAAGTGCAGCCTCTGAGGATCCCACCTCATCGCCATTTTTAATTAGCTTAATCAGGGTGATAAATTCAACAATTCTTGTTGATGGGATATGAGAATCTTGAAGAAAGAAGTTTGTGAAGGATTCACAATGTTTGAGGAACCATAACAATAAAGTAATAAGACCACAGGCAAGAGCATCAACATTGTATTTTGCAACCTCTTCACTGACTTCTTTAAGATCACCTTTTATAAAAATAAGCTCAACCGAGGTTTAGGGTTTAAGGTTTTAGGGTTAATGCTTTTATGGTTTAGGGTTTTAAGTTTTTAGAGTTTAGGGTTGGATTTAAAAAGGGATTTAGGGTTTTTTAGGTTTTAGGGTTTTGGGTTTAAGCTTTTAGGGTTTAGGGGTTAGTTTTTTAGGGTTTAGGTTTATCGTTTAGGGTTTAGGATTTACGGTTTTTTCCTAAAATTAAGTAAACCCGTAGGTTTAGTATTATTTAGTTCATTTATTATTTCTTTTAGTCTGTTTTTTATTTTTATTTTTATTTATTTTTATTTTTTATTTAGTTTAGTTTATTTATTTTAGGTTTCTTTACTTTAGTTTAGGTTTTTCATTTTTGTTTATTTTTGAGGTTTAGGTTTATTTTTTTAGTTGAATTTTATTTTTCTTTTATTTTATTTTTATGTTTAGGTTTTATTTTTTATTTTTAGGTTTAGGTCTAGGTTTTTATTTTATTTTTTAGGTTTAGGTTTAGGTTTTTATTTAAGGTATGCTTTTACATTTTATTTTTTAGTTTAACTTTAGGTTTATTTTTAGTTTAGTTTATTTTATTTATTTTAGGTTTAGGTTTTGTTTATTTTGGATTTAAGTTTTGGTTTTATTTATTTTAGTTTAGCTCATTTTAGTTTAAGTTTAAGTTTATTTTATTTTTATTTTAAGTTTAGTTTTTTTTTTAGTTTTGGGTTTAGGTTTTATTTATTATTTATTTTTAGATTTATTTTTTAGGTTTAGGTTTTTATTTTATTTTATTTTAGGTTTATTTTATTTTTATTTTACATTTAGTTTTTTTTTATTTCAGTTTTTTTAAGTTTATTTTTTTTAATTTAGTTTTGGTTTTTATTTATTTTATTTTAGTTTATTTTTATTTTTTATTTTAGTTTATTTTAGGTTTAGGTTTTATCTTAGGTTTTATTTTATTTTATTTTTTATTTTATTTTGGTTTAAGTTTTTTATTTATTTTATTTTAGGTTTATTTAGTTTTATTTTAGGTTTTAGGTTTTAGGTTTTGGGGTAGGGTTAATGGTTTACAATTTAGGGTTTAGGGTTTAGGGTTTAGGGTTTTGGGGTTTAGGGTTTAGGGTTTAGTCTTTAGTGTTTAGGCTTTAGGGTTTAGGGCTTTTATGGTTTAAGGTTTAGGGCTTAGGGTTTAGAGTTTTTTTTTAACTAAAAGGAATTTATTGCTCCGAAAAATAGGGATAAGAAGACCACATTAGAGACTAAACTCAATGAAAAAAAGAAACTACTGCTCAAATGAAGAATAGGAAAATCCTAAAGAGTTTAGTCCCTAAACTAATAAATCAAAGAGAAATGAAGAAAAAAGAGAAAAAAATAAAAGACAAACTAAGAAACCAAACAAAAGAAAAAGGAAGAATCCATGGAGCTCAAAAGAACCTCAAGAGATGAAGATCCATAGAAATGGAAAACTGACTTTGAAACAACTCCATCATCTAAGAAAAAGAGAGACATTAGTAGACTCCAGCTCCCTCAAGAAGAAGAAAGAAACCTGAAGAAAAACAACAAGAAATCTCAAAGGAGCTTAAAAAACATAAAGAGAGAAAAAACTCAGTGAGATATGAGAAAGAAGGATAATCAAAATAATGAGGGGCATCAAATCTAAGTGTATCCAACTTCAAGAAGGGTTACAAATAGGAAAAGTCACCAATCATAAAAATTTCAAGGAAAAATCCATCATATCATCATAGCCATCCCAACCAAAGAAAATATATACCTATCATAATTGCCACCCAAACAAAAGTGAAAGGAAACAAAAGAGAGAGACCAGATAAAATTAACATAAAATCCCAACAAAAAAAATATGAACACCTCTTAAAAAAGAGGAAGAAAAAAAAGAGAAAGAGCCTTCAAAGATAAAGGCCAATATAAACAAATAATACCAATCCAAAGCCACAAAGGCACCAAAGCCAAATCAACAAAACCAATCCAAAGCAACCAAGGCACCAAAGGAGAAACAACCACAAGTAGCCACACAATAGAGCACCCAATAAAATAGAAGAAGAACAAGTTAACCAATATAAAATAAAAGATGAAGGCTAGCAATAGATAAAATAAATAGCTAGAGAAACAACCAACCAATGGACAAACCACATGCCAAAGACAAAAGGCCCAACCTACCACCAACAAAGAGAGCAAAAAAACCAACTAATGAAAGGCAAGCCAATAGCAGAAAACCAACCAGTCAAAGGGCACCAAAAAAAACTCAGCACAAAGGAAGCCAGAAATCCCAAGCTAAAAGGAGGAAAATTAGCCAAGAAGCCAATAATCTAGGTAGCAACAAAACACACAACAAAAGCTCAGCTAACAGAGAAAAAACTAGCCAAAGGCAAAAACCTCCCAAGGATAGGAGAGATTATTTCCAAGAAGCTTTAAAATGAGTTACCCTCGACAAGTGAGGAGGGGCATAAATCTGAACACTTTTTCTTCTTATAAATAGTTTTATAACCATGCTCTTTCTCCAAAAATCTCCATCCAAAAATGAATCATTATTGTTATAAAAGGCACGGGGATCAGCAGAAGCTATCAATTTCAAATAAGAGCATTTAGAATCATCCACATCATTAGACAAAGGAAAATCAAAAATAATATGCATTTCAAAATTAGAGGTGCAAGAAAGAGCAAAAATAGGTTTGTTAAAAAGACAATTATAAATATTTTCATCTTCCAACAAAATATAAAGATTATCCTCCTTGTCTTCATTCATAAAAAAAGCAAGAGAAGCAGAATCTAGATTTTCAGTATAATCTTCATGTAAGGGATTAAAATAAGATTCAAATCCCTTAAAAACACATAGCATATTACCAAAATTCTAAATAGAATTACCAGCCATAGAAAAACCATCATTTTGAACTGAAATAGAACTATTCACAATGAGAGAATTATCACAAGTATCTAAATCTTATTTTTTAAAAGAAAGATCACCAATATTAAAAAGATTGTCAAGACCAAAAGTTAAAATATCAAAAATAAGAACTTTCTTTTCACCACCATTCTTAATCAAAGAAGGCAGAAATAGTCTCTTTCCCATGATCTAAAGTAGACATAGGAGAGAAAGAAACAACATCAACTGATTGGAAGAAATGGTGTTAGCATAATATTCAATCATCATCACGAAAGGACTTATGGACAACATACAAACCATTATAATCATTAACCACAGCCTCTAAAGTCTTTCCTTTAACAAAATCATCTAAAGAAACACTTAAAGCATGATTATTAGTTAAAACATTTTTAGAGACATCAAAATTACCTTTCACATTAGATAAATCATTAATAGGTAAAACTTTTTTAGAAGATTCATAAATCTAGTTTTGCAAAACATTAGAATTTTGAAAAGCATATTTTCCATTATCCAAGAGAGAATCATCAATTTTTCAACAATTGAATTCTTCGGTGATTTTCTTCCTAAGAGAGGGATGAGCAATAAAGCGTTCAGAAATTTCATGCCCATGAATCTTACAATGATTACAAAAAATGGGAAAGCTCTCAAAAATAACCTTTTTAAAGTAATAAAAATTTCTCTGAACCCAACTAAATTTCTTTTGGATATTTTTTAGTAATATCAATCACTACAAGAATCCTAGCAAGGGATGGTCTATAAGAAGTAACTGTTGCTTGATCAACATGCAAAGGCCAACCAAAAATCAACCCAAAAGCATAAAGAAATTGATAATTAAATAGATGAATTCTCATGTTAGGTAAAGAAATCCAAATGGGAGCATATGAAACTCTTCATTAACATCAAACATAGGCATCCAATTCAGAGTATGTATTTGATAATTAAAAACATAGGAAGAATGCCTAGAAAAAACTATTTTGTAATAAAAGTCATTAAAAACTTTAATCAAAACAAACCATTCATCAATAAGCCTAATAGAAAAAAAAACTAGATAAATTTAAGCTATTAAAAAAATAATGAATATCTTCCATCTTTGATTGTTTAAATGAAAACTTTCCAATCAAAGAAAAAGCAAAAGGCTCATTTAATCTTTCAATATCCTCAGCTGAAATCATAATTACTCGAGTACCTTTAAAAGTCTTATGAAGAAAATTCAGAGGGGGCTCAGTGGAGGAATATTTACTAGTTAAAGCCTCTTTGAAAGATTTAGTAATAATAGGTAATTTATAGGTAGCTACCCAAAATCGATGCCTAGCAGGATCCATCGACCCAAGGGATTTACCCCATGGATTTCAAGTAGCCGACACCATGAGTCATGGTGCCGTGATAAGAACAAGTTGAGATTGGCCTAAAGCTAACAATCTATAAGGAATCCAAGAGAGAAATCACTCAAAAACCCACCAAGAATGCGAGGGATCCCAAAATTGCTCAATAAAAGGGTTTAGTTTAGTTTTAGGGTTTAGGTTTTAGGTTTAGTGTTTATTGGATAATATTAGGTTTTATTAGTTTTATGTTATTATTAGTTTATTAATAGTTTTATGTTTAGTTTAGTTAGTTTAGTTTTAGTTAGGGTATTAGTTTAGTTTTAGTTATTATTAGGTTAGTTTAGGTGGGGTGGGGGGATAGGATCAGTTTATTAGTTTATTTAGTTTGTTTATTTCTTGTGGTTTAATTTATTTTAGTTTATTTATTTGTTATTATTAGATGGTTAGTTAGTTAATTATTTATTTAGTTTAGTTAGTTATTATTATTAGTTTATGGTTTTATTATTATTTAAGTTTTAGTTAGTTTTAGTTAGTGGTTTAGTTTTATTAACTTTGTTTTGTTAGTTTATTTATTAGTTTATTAGTTTATTTGTGGGTTTAGGTTTATTAATTTATTATTATTAGTTTTATTAGTTTAGTTTATGGTTTACTTTTTTATTAGTTACTATTAGTTATTTATTATTTATTATTATTTTTAGTTTAGTTGGTTGGTTTATTATTAGTTTTATTTTAGATTATTTTTTATAGTTTATTATTATTAGTTTATGTTTAATATTATTAGTTTTATTATTATTATTTAATTTATTTATTTAGTTTGTATTTAGGGTTTAGTTATTTATTTATTTATTAATTAGTTTATTATTATTATTAATATTATTATTTGCTTAGTTAGTTAGTTATTAGTTATTATCATTATTATTATTAGTTTTTATTAGTTTAGTTAATGTTAGTTAGTTTATTATTATTATTATTATTATTAGTTATTATTATGTTTATTTATTAGTTAGTTTTTATGGTTTATTAGTTTAGGTTTAGGGTTAGTTTTTTAGTTTGTTATTTAATTATTTATTATTAGTTATTATTATTAGTTTATTAGTTTAGTTTTAGTGTTTTTTATTTTTTAAGGTTTAGGTTTATTTATTAACTATTAGTTTTATTAGTTAGTTTTTTTAGTTAGTTTTTTTATTAGTTTATTGATTAGTTAGTTATTTATTTAGTTTTGTTAGTTATTATTTTTAATTTTTGGTTTTATTATTATTTAGGTTTTATTTAGTTTTAGTTAATGGTTTAGTTTTATTAGTTTAGTTTTGTTAGTTTATTTGTTAGTTTAGTATCTTAGTTTATTTGTTTTATTTGTTTAGTTATGGGTTTAGGTTTATTAGTTTATTTTTATTACTTTTTTAGTTTAGTTTATGGTTTAATTTTCTTATTAGTTATTATTGGTTATTTATTATTATTTATTATTATTATTATTAATTTAGTTTATTTTTATTATTAGTTTAGTTTTATATTAGTTTTTTTTAGTTTTTTAATATTATTAATTTGTATTTATTATTTTTATTTAGTTTATTTATTTATTTTGGGTTTAGGGTTTAGTTATTTAGTTATTTATTAGTTAGTTTATTATTAGTTTTATTATTATTATTATTAGTTTATTAGTTTAGTTAATTAGTTATTAATTATTATTATTATTATTATTATTTATTAGTTTAGTTATTATTAGTTCATTTTATTATTATTATTATTAGTAATTTATCTATTAGGCTTATTAATTTACTTATTTAGTTAATTTTTCTTTATTTAGTTATTAGTTTATTTGTTTATTATTGGAAAGTTATTATTATTTTTTTAGTTAGGTGTTATAATATTAGTTTATTATTAATTATTAGTTAGTTTATTAGGTGTAGTTAATATTATGTTTATTTATTAATTAGTTTTAGGGTTTATTAATTTAGGTTTAGGGTTTAGTTTTAGTTAATTATTTAGTTATTTATTATTAGTTATTATTATTTTATCTAGTTTTAGTGTTTATTATTTTTAGGGTTTAAGTTTATTTATTATTTTTAGTTTTATTAGTTAGTTTTTTTTAGTTAGTTAATTTATTAGTTTATTAGTTATTAGTTATAGTTATTAGTTATATATTATTAGTTTTAGTTTTTTTAGTTTTATTTAGTTTATTATTAATTTTAGTTTTTTATTAGTTATTATTAATTTAGTTTATTTTTAGTTACTTTATTAGTGTTGTTTTTTATGTTTAATTTAGTTATTAGTTTACTTAGTTTTTATTATTATTAGTTCATTAGATTTCTAATTATTATTTAGTTAGTTTAGTTTAGTTTGTTTTATTAGTTTTTGTTTATTATAAGTTTATTAGTTTTTGTTTATTATTTATTAGTTTTAGTTTTAGCTAGTTTAGTTTAGTGTTTTGTTAGTTTATTATTAGGGTTTAAGGTCTAGGGTTTAGGATTTTAGATATGGTGTTTAAGGTTTTAGAGATTAAAGTTTAGGGTTTAGGGTTGGTTTTAGGGTTTAGGGTTTAGTGTTAAGTCTTTTTAATAATTTTTTATTTTTTATTAATAGGGTTTAGGGTTTAGGGTTTAGGTTTTAGGTTTAGGGTTCAAGTTATAATTTAGGGCTTAGGATTGTTCATTTTTTTATAGAGAATAAATTCAGATTCAACATTTCTTCTTTTCAATTTCATCAACCAAGTAACACACCAAGTTCTCTAACACACAAGTGATGACATAGATCAAAAATGAGCATGCATAGAGTAAATCAAAAATCCTAGATAACTAGAACCATCTCAACTGTAAAGACATAGTTTCATAAGCAGCAGGTTGGATAGGTCATTCTTCTGTTTCTCCAATTCCCATTAGAACCATGTCGACCTTTCAAGTAGCGGGGACCACCATCATATCCCCAATCTCTCCAGTCGGAACCACCATGGCTGTAACCTCCATTACTCCTCTTGCCTACAAAACCACCACTACTCTGATCACCACCTCCATATTTACCAACACATCCAGATCCCCCACCACCACTGTGATAACCACCACCACCCCCTTCACCTCCACCAGATCTAGACTAAGCCTGGTTGATAGTGATGTTCTTGTCATCAAGGTTCTTCCCATTCTTAGGGTTTAAGTTTAGGTTTAAGTTTATTAGGTTTTAGGGTTTAGGTTTATTTTTAAATTTATTTAGATACTTTAGGTATAGGTTTAGGGTTTGGGGTTTAGGATTTAGGGATTAAGGATAGGGTTTAGGGTTTAGGATTTAGGGTTTAGGGTTTAGGGTTTAGAGTTTAGGATTTTAGGGTTTACGCTTTTAGGGTTTAAGGTTTAGGGTGGAGGTTTAGGATTTTTTAGGGTGTAGGTTTTAGGATTTAGGGTTTAGTGTTGAGGATTTAGGGTTTTTAGGGTAAAGGGTTTAGTGTTTAGGGTTTAAGATTTAGGATTTAGGTTTTACAGTTTAAGTTTTAGGTTTAGGGTTCAAGTTTTAGTTTAGGGCTTTTGTTTTTTTTTTTTAAATTGAACAAATTCATATTTAACATTTCTTCTTTTGAATTTCATCAACTAGGTAACACACCAAATTTTGTAATGCACTACAACATAGATATAAAATGAACGTAGGAAAAATCAAAATACTAGATAACTAGAACCTTCTCTAAAGAGATAGTTACAATAGATCAATGGCCATTCTTTAGTTTCTAGTTCCCATTAGACCACCCTTTGGTTAGGTCCACCATCAAATATCTTTTTACCACCATGTAACCTCTGCTCCTACCATTTTAGCACCACCTCCATATCCACCACCTCTAGATCCCCACCACCATATGATTATCTGGACTTTTTTAGATAGATTGATGGTGATGTTTATCAATGTTATTGTTAGGTTTAGTTTCTTTTTTAGGAAAGTTAGAATTTTATTACCTTAAAAATAAAGGATATAATGTCATCAAAAGGGGTAAAGCTTAAATTTCTACTACTCACAGAACTACAAGAAACCTAAAGTGCTAAACCCTTATCTAAGTACAATGGAAAAAAGAAAATAGAAGAGCAAAAGCAATAGCATAAAAGCAAATCATAAAGTACACATAAAGAACTAATAAAACTTAAGAAAATAATAAAAGGACTAGTCAACAATAGTTCATTATCCCTTTGAGAAGGAAAGATAAGAAAGATCCACATGACTTGAGTTGGTGAGTAAAATCATTTATCTTAGTTCCAACCTACAAAGAAATCGCAAAATACTAAAAGGAAACGATAGCTCAAGGAAAATTGATAAAGTAAACAATTTAGAAAGAGTTAGAAGGCTACTTAGTTAAAATCATCTCAAGGGAAACAATACATATGAGCATCTAAACTTCATGAGAAGGGTTACAATCATAAAGCTACCAACTAGAGAGAGATATAGGAAACATCAAGGCCATCATAGGTATAGATATAAACAATCATGTAAGGCAAAATATTCCAAAGTGATCTAGTTTGCACCAAAATAGAGAAAATAAGTATTATCTTGTAGAACCCACCAACCAGACCCATAGACCAAACACATAAAAGACATTTAGTTTGGTTAGTGGGTGAGAATAACCCCAGTATCTCTAGAGCACTAACAATCCAAATCCAAGGGAAAAACCTCTAACCAAATAGCTAAATAGTAGAAGATAAGTAGCACCAGAGAGAAGAAATCCATAGCATAGAGAGACCAAGAGGGCATCTAGAAGTTACAATCAAAGCCACCAGGCAACCAAAGGAAAGGTCTACCATCCAACCAAGAGGCAAATATCAAGAACAAGAGAGCCAACTAAACTAGGGAGTCAATATCAACATCCAACATAAAGCCCAAAACACCAAATCACTACACAAGCATCCAAGGAAATACATCAGCCATAAAAAAACCCCTCAAGCAGCCAACCCCAATAACAAGTCCTAAAATAAGACCAAAAAACACGCTCATATCCTCCACCAACAAAATAGCCAATAAAACCCCAGGGAGTGACCAATGGGATGTATAGTCAGTATAGAAAATTGACACCCAAAATAGGGAAGCAAAAATAAAGGAAAAATAATACACCAGAGGGATAACCAACCTAAGAGTAGGCTAAAACCACCTAAACCAACCATCAAACACAGACAACACATCCACCAAACCAACCAACCTAGACAACCAAAATAGCCAATCAGCCTAGTCATCCAACAAAACCAACAAGTAAACAGAGCTAATACAAAGCCCCAAAAGAGGAAAAGAACAAAAATAGACAAAGCTACAACCCACTTGGAGATCTCCAAAATAACTAAGAATCAAAAATGGTAGTCATCCAACCAAACTAGAAAAGGCTAAGGAGGACCACCCAACCATAAGCAAGAAAACTATAAGGAAAGAACAAGGCTAGAGGCAAACAAAACCTCTTCCAAATAGAGGATCACTTTGAGACAACACTTATTTAGATTAATAACCAACAAAAAGTAGGAAGAACAAAATAACAAAGAATAACCAAAATACCATATTATTCAAAGCCCAACTAGGAAAAACTAAAGGCAAACTAACATTCATTGGTATAATTTTAAATAGGAACCTAAAGCATGAGAGAAAAAGGCTAAGAGGATAGGGAAACCAATTAAAAATTGCACCACTAAGACCTAAAAAAATGGCTAGGTAAGCATAGAATGGGGTAAAGAGGAAGGGGGTTTAAGTATAGAAATAAACTCACCAAAAGCCACTTCCTAGTGAGGGGAGAAAAAAAAACAACAAAAAATAGACTGAATAAAACCGCCATAGCAAAAGATTAATAAAATAGCAGATGGTTAAAATCTAAAGTAAGGTATTCTAGTGTTATCTGGATTGATTAGACCACACAAATGCTTAGGTATGTTATGGTTATCAAATAAAGTGAGCTCATTTAATTCCCCTAATAAATTAGCTAGGAAATCAGCACAAGCATTACTTTCTTGAAGAATGTGAAAAATTTTGTAGCAAACCTGAGAAAGAAGCTTTTAGTGTGATTAAGAAGATAAAATAAGTCGACATTTCCCATTTTATTATTAGTAAGCATATAGTAATGGAAGAGCATCAACTTCAATCCAAATATTATAGAGGCCTTTGCTTAAATAAATATCAATAGCTTTATTATTAACCATGAGTTTAGCATAAATAACAAAACAAGCTTTGAGGGGGTAGGCAAAAGCATAAATGATAATGCCTTTATATTCCCTAAGAATTCCCTCACGGCCATATTTGTTTTGGGAAATAGAACCATCAATATTGATCTTAATATAATTTTCTTTAGGCTTAATCAAAAGTATAATGCTAATACTCTTGTAGGAAGGATCATCATGCAAAGTGATAACTAATTTTTTAGCCACAAATTTATAACCTCTAAAGTGAAAATTGCTAATTAAATTTGCATTAAATAAAGCATGAATTTTTTTCTTTAATTCTAGCAAGGATCGTTTTATGGTTCATAGGGATAACATGATATTTACCATCATTTTTTCCATCCTAATGAACCAAATAGGAGTAATAGCAATTAAAACTTTGATATGACCTTTCATAGTTTTATGGAAATAAACTTTAAGAAGTTGATATAATGAAAGAGAGCCGTGAAAATAGTAAGTGTTAAATAAATAATCATACCATATCCAAAGTTTGGAAGCAATAGCACCATTGATAGAAACATGATTAACATTTTCAATATGAAAGCAATAATATCACCTATAAGGTAAGTAAAACCCTTTAAGCCAGAGCAAGGAATCAACCGGGATGAAGTTTCAAAATCCTCCAAGCTAAAACTTATTAAGAAATGGGAAAGATATTATTCCAAAGTTTAATGAAAACATTAGAGGTGTTCTACTTATTTCTAAAAAAAATTCCAAACCTCTTTAAGAACGAAATCACCATTGTAAGAGAGCTCAAAAAAATATTTGACCTAGTTTTTTTAGAAAAGATAGCGGTGTTGTAAAACTTATCAAAAATAGAAATAGGAATGTAGTTCTCAAGTTTATTTTCATTCTAATTATTATTAAGATGGGTTGTAGCTTTAGTGTCATAGGTTTAGGGTTTAAGGTTTAGAGTTTAGGATTTAGGGATTAAAGTTTTTATTTTTTTAA
This sequence comes from Cymbidium sinense, assembly GCA_021442155.1. Taxonomy (NCBI): domain Eukaryota; kingdom Viridiplantae; phylum Streptophyta; class Magnoliopsida; order Asparagales; family Orchidaceae; genus Cymbidium; species Cymbidium sinense. Next base: position 48,358 of record JAKCPB010001017.1, read on the forward strand.
ATTAAGTAAACTAGTAGGTTTAGTTTTATTTGGTATATTTAGTATATTTTTATTTATTTAAGGTTTAGGGTTTCAGGTTTAGGGTTTAGAGTTTAGCTTTTAGGTTTATGGTTCAAGTTTTGGTTTAGGGTTTAGGGTTTATGTATTAGGTTTAGGGTTTTTGATTTTTTTTAATAGAGAACAAATTTAGATTCAACATTTCTTCTTTTCGATTTCATTAACCAAGTAACACACCAAGTTTTCTAAGACACAATCAACAACATAGATAAAAATGAGCATGCATAGAGAAATTTAAAAACCTTAGATAACTAGAACCGCCTTTACTATAAAGACATCATTCCATAAATAGCAGATCAGATTGGCCATTCTTCATTTTCTCCAGTTCACATCAGAACCACCCCAGCCTCTTGAGTAGGAAGATCCACCATCATATCCCTGATCACTCCCTCCGCCACCACCACAGCTGTAAACTCCATCTCTCCTCTAGCCTCCACTATTCTGACCAACAACTCCATATCCACTAGGACCTCCAGATCCCCCACTGCCACTATGATAATCACCACCTCCACCTCCACCTCCATCGCTAGATCTAGACAAAGCCTGGTTGGCGGTGATGTCCTTGTCATCAAGGTTCTGCCCATTCTAAGGGTTTAGGTTTATTAAGTTTTAGGTTTGAGGTTTATTTATTAATTTATTTAATTGCTTTCAATTTATCTTTAGGATTTGGGGTTTAGGATTTAGGGTTTAGGGTTTATGGTTTATGGTTTACGGTTTAAGGTTTAGGGTTTTAGGGTTTAGGCATTTATGGTTTAGGGTTTAGGGTTAGGGTTTACGATTTAGGAATTAGGGTTTTTTGGGATTTGTGGGTTAGGTATGGGTAGGTTTAGGGTTTAGAATTTAGGGTTTAAAGTTTAATATTTAGTGTTTAAATTTTTTTTTAAAAAAATTTAAGTAAACTGGTAGATTTAGGTTTATTTAGTATATTTAGTTTATTTTTTATTTATTTTTATTTATTTTCTTTTTTATTTTTTATTTAGGTTTATTTTATAATTTTATTTTATTTAGTTTATTTATTTTAAGTTTATTTATTTTTAATTTAGGGTTTTATTTTATTTATTTTTAGGTTTAGGTTTAGGTTTAAGTTTATTTTAAGTTGTTTATTTTTTATTTTATTTTTATGTTAAAGTTTTATTTTAAATTTTAGGTTTAAGTTTAGTTTTGTATGTTTAGGTTTTGGTTTTAATTTTACATTTATTATAATTTTTATTTTTAGTTTATGTTGAGGTTTATTTTTAGTTTATTTTATTTTAATTAGTTTAGGTTTATGTTTATGCTTAATTTATTTTAGCTTTCGGTTTAGGTTTTATTTATTTTAGTTTAGTATATTTTAATTTTGGTTTAGGTTTATTTTATTTTATTTATTTTATTTTTGTTTTTAGTTTAAGTTTTTTTTTAGTTTAGTGTTTAGGTTTTATATTTTAGGTTTAGTTTCATTTAGTTTTATTTAATTTTATTCCGTGTTTATTTTATTTTTTATTTTATAGTTTTCTTTAATATAGGTTTTTATCTCAGATGTTCATATTATTTTTATTTTAATTAATCTATTTATTTTATTTTAGTTTATTTTATTTTTTTTATTTTATTTTTTTAAGCTAGTTGGTTTTAGTTAGGTATTTATTTTATTTTATTTTATTATTTTATTTAAGTTTAGTTTTATTTATTTTATCTTAGGCTCATTTAGTTTAGGTCTCATGTTTTTTAGATTTTATGGTTTAGGTTTGTATTTACTCAGGGTTTTGTGGCCTGTGGATCTCAGGCTCAGTGGCCCAGTGGCCTGTAGCCCAGTGGCTCAGCCTGGCCCAGGGCCTGGGGCCTGTGAGCCCAGGGCCCAGGTCAGCCATGTGGCCTGTGGCCCAGGGCCCACCCACCCATGGCCCAGTGGCTCAGGCCTGGTGGTCAGCCCAGGCCCAGGGCCTTGTGGCCCAGTGGCCTTCAGCCCATAGGCCTGTGGCCTGGCCCAGGCCCAGGGCTCCCAGCCCAGTCACTCCAGGGCCCTCCTGGGGTGGCCCAGGCTCACAGCCTGTGATTACGTGGCCCAGCCCAGGGCCTGTGAGCCCAGTAGCCCATGGCCCAGTATCAGTCTGGCCTTGGGCCTGGCCACCCATCAGTCAGGTTAGTGTCCCACTCCAGGCCTGGTGGCTCAGCTCTGGGCCTGGTCAGCTAGGCCTAGGGCAGGCTGCCTGGTCAAAGCTTAGGTTGTCACTTTAGGGTCACAGGCCATTATCAGCTTAGTGGCCTAGGTGGCCTTTTGCAGTAACCCGATAGGCTCAGTTTATGTAGTTTAGTATCATATATTTTATCTTAGTATATTTTATTTGTTATTTTTTTACAGGTTTACCATTTATTTTAGGTTTATTTATGCTACTTTATTTTTTTTTTTTTACTTTATTTTAGATTTAGGTAGTTTAGGTTTATGTTTATTCTCTTTAGTTTTTTTATTTTTTATTTTATTTCTTGTTTTAGGTTTATTTTTATTTTAGGTTTAGGTTTAGTTCTTTTTTATTTTAAAGTTTATTTTAGGTTTTATTTGGTTTTTATTTATTTTTAGTTTAGATTTAGGTTTAATTTTAGTTTGTTTTATTTTATTTAGTTTAGGTTTAGGTTTGCTTTAGTTTATTTTAGGTTTATGTTAGGTTTTATTTATTTTAGTTTAGTTTATTTTAGTTTAGTTTAGGTTTATTTAATTTTATTTTAGGTTTTTTTCTTTAGTTTAGGTTTATGTTTTATTTTTTTATTTAATTTTAGGTTTATTATTAGGTTTATTATTTTGGTTTAAGTTTTATTTAGTTTTTATTTTATTATATTATAAGTTTATTTTATTTTTATTTTAGGTTTAATTTTTATTTTATTTAAATTTCTCATCTTTAGTTTAGTTTAGCATCATTTATTTTATCTTTAGTTTAGTTTTATTTTTATTTTATTTTTATCTTTAAGTTTATTTTTTTAGTTTAGTTTATGTTTATTTTATTTTATTTTATTTTAGATTTTATTTATTTATTTTATTTTTTAGGTTTTATTTTAGTAGTTTTTATTTTCAGGTTTTAGGGTCTGGGCTCAGTGGTAAAGCCCATCATTTTGGGTAAGGCCTGTGTGGGTCAGGGTCTGGGGTAGGGTCAGTTTAGTGTTAAGAAGTGATTTAGTTGTTTAGTTTATGGTTTGGAGTTCAGGGCTCAGGTGTGTGAGCTCAGTGGTTTAGGGTTTAGGTCAGCTCAGTGGTCTTAGTTTAGGGATTAGAGTTTTTTTTAACAAACAACCAGATTCAACATTTCTTCTTTATTTATTTAGTTTATTTATTTTAGTTTTATTTTATTTATGTTTACTATTGAGTTATTTTATTTATATTTATTTTAGTTTTAGTTTTTTATTTTAGTTTAGTATTTCATGTTAGCCCAGTTTTTTTTAGTTGAGTTTTAACATTTTATTTTTTCTGGTTTTATTTTTTATTTTAATGTTTGTGGCATTGTTTATTTTATTTTTTTTATTTTTTAGGTTTTAGGGTTTTATTTTAGATTTATTTCCAAGTTTTATTTTTTAGTGTAGGTTTATGTTTATTTTTAATTTATTATATTTTATTTAGTTTAGGATTTAGGTTTATTTTATTTTATGTTTAGGTTTAGGTTTTATTTATTTTAGTTTAGTTTTTAGGTTTAGTTTTATTTTATTTTGTTTTTTTTATTTTATTTTAGGTTTAGATTTTCTTTTTAGTTTTTAGGTGTGTTTTCTTTTTTTTATTTATTTTAGGTACTCAGTTTAGGTTTTATTTATTTTATATTTATTTTTATTTTATTTTATGCTTGTTATTATATTTATTTTCTTAGTTTATATATATTTATTTTAGTTTATTTTATTAATTATTTATTTTATTTTATTTAGGTTGGTTTTACTTTAGGTTTTATTTTATTTAATATTTTATTTAGGTTTAAGCTTTATTTAATTATTTTATTTTAAGTTTTATTTATTTATGTCCAGATTTTAGGTTTTATGATCTGAAGCTAGTGGTTTTAAGGTCATGCTCAGGGCTCATTTTGTGGTAGGGTTTTGTGGTTTCAGGTCATTATAATTTAGATTTGTTTGCCAGTTTAGTCAAGCTCAGGGTTTAGTGTTGTGGATTTGTGGTTTAGGGCTCAGGATTTAGGTTTGTGGCTTTGGGCTCAGGGCTATGGGCCTAGGGTTTAGGGGTTTGTGAGCTCAAGGTTTAGGGTCTTTTAGGGTTTAGGGTTTAGAACAATTTTTAAAATTATTTTATTTTTATTTTTTTAAATGAAGTAAACATGTGTTTATGTTTATTTAGTTTATTATTTATTTTATTTATTTTATTATTTAATTTAGTTTAGTTTATTTATTAGTTTAGGTTTTAGTTTATTTTTTAAGTTTATGTTTAAGTTTAGTTTAGTTTATTTTTAGTTTAGTTTTATTTTATTTGATTTTAGGTTTAGTTTTATTTTTACTTATCGGTTAGGTTTATGTTTTATTTTATTTTTAGTTTTAAGCTTTTGATTTTATTTTAGGTTTTATTTTTAGTTTAGGTTTATATTTATTTTAATTTAATTTTATTTTATTTAGGTTTGTTTAGGTTTAGTTTATTCTCAGCTTAGTTTAAGTTTATTATTTTATTTTAGGTTTATTTTATTTTATTTTTGATTAGATTTTTCTTTTAATTTAGGGTTTAGGTTTTTTAAATTTATTTTTAGGTTTTACTTTTAGGTTTTTATTTTATTTGATTTTATTTTAGTTTTTGGTTTATTTTATTTTAATTTTAGGTTTAGTTTTATTTTTTTAGATTTTTCATTTTTTTAGTTTAGTTTAGGTTTTTATTAATTTAATTTTAGTTAAGTTTTTATGATTTTTATTTTATTTTCATTTTAGGTTTAGGTTTAAGTTTTAGTTTATGATTTTATTTTATTTTATTTTATTTTATTTTATTTATTTTATTTTGTTTTAGGTTTTTTCATTTATTTTATTTTTAAGTTTTATTTTATCTAGGTTTAGGTTTTAGGTTTAGAGGTTTAGGTTAGTTTAGTGTTTAGGGTTTTGGGTTTAGGGTTTAGGTTTGGTTTAGGTTTCGTGTTTTAGTTTAGGTTTAGGGTTTTTTTTAATAGAGAACAAATTTAGATTCAATATTTCTTCTTTTTGATTTTGTCAACCAAGTAACACACCATGTTTTGTAAGACACAAACGACTACATAAATAAAAAATGAGCATGCATAGAGCACATCAAAAACCCTAGATAGCTAGAAGCATCTCTACTGTAAAAAGACAATTTCATAAGTAATAGATTGGGTCGACTATTTTTCAGTTTTTATTTTATTTTGTTTTTTATTCTTAGGATTATTTTATTTTATTAGTTTAGTTTAGGATTTTATCTTAGTTATTTTTAGGTTAAGATGTATATCTTAGTATATTTATTTTTTTTTTATTCATTGTTAAGGCTTGTTGTTGTTGTTGTTGTTGTTGTTGTATTTTTAGGTTTAGGTTAAGGTTGTAGTTTAGGTTTTTATATTATTTATTTAATTTATTTTATTTAGGTTTAGTTTTTTTAAATAATTTTTAGATTTTATTTAGTTTTAGTTTAGGTTTTAGATTTTTTAGGGTTTATTTTAGGGTTTAGGTTTAGTTTTGTATTTTAGTGTTTGCTTGGGTTTAGGATTTTTTAGTTTGTGGTTTAGGGTTACCAAGTTTTGTATTTCTTTTAAAAAAAGATGGTCTTAAGTTTATTTAGATAATTTAATTAATTTTTTATTTTTTGTAGTTTATTTTATGTTTTATTTTTATTTATTTTTACTTTTTATTTTTATTTAGTTTAGTTTATTTATTTTAGGTTTATTTATTTTAGTTTATTTTTTAGGTTTAGGTTTAGCTTTAGGTTTATTTTGTAGTTGAGTTTTATTTGTAATTTATTTTTTTGGTTTAAGTTTTATTTTTTTATTTTTAGGTTTAGGTTTATGTTTTTATTTTATTTTATTTTATTTAGGTTTTAGGTTTTCAAGGTCAATTTTTTAGGTTTTATTTATTAATTTAAGTTTAGGTTTACTTTTAGTTTATTTGATTTATTTATTTAGGTTTAGGTTTAGGTTTAGTTTACTTTAATTTTAAATTTAAGTTTAATTTATTTTAATTTATTTTAGTTTAGGTTTAAATTTAATTTATTTTTATTTTAGGTTTAGAATTTTTTTTAGTTTAAGGTTTAGGTTTTATTTTTAAATTTTTTTTAGGTTTTATTTTTGGTTTATTTTGGTTTAGGTTTTATTTAGTTTTTTAGTTTATTTTATTTTAAGTTTATTTTATTTTATTTTATTTTTTTATTTTTATTTATTTTTTTTAATTTAATTTAAGTTTTATTTATTTTATTTTAGTTTAGTTTTATTACTTTATTATTATTTTTTTTAGTTTCAGGTTGAGCTCAGTTTAGGTTTAGTTTATGTTTTTTATTTTATTTTATTTTCTATATTATTTGGTTTAGGTTTCATTTTATTTTATTTTGGTTTTATTTAGTTTAGCTTTAGGTTTTAACCCTTTAGGTTTCCAGTTTTAGGCTTAGGATTTATTTTAGGGTCAGGCTTTATTATTTAGGTCTAGGGTTTAGGTTAGGGTCAAGGTAGGTTGTAGGCTCAGGGTTAGGTTTAGGTTTGGCCTAGTTTGGGATTTAGGATTTAGGTTTGTGTGGATTTTTTTTTTTAATTTAAGTAGGTCTAGTTTTATTTAGTTTATCTTTTATTTATTTGAGTTTATTTTTTATTTATTTTAGTATATTTTATTTTGGTTTATTTTTATTTTTATTTAGTTTAGTTTATTTATTTTAGATTTATTTAATTTAGTTTATTGTTTATTTTTGGTTTAAGTTTAAGTTTATCTTTATTTTTTAGTTTAGCTTTATTATTATTTTATTTTTTTTAGTTCAGTGTTTTATTTTATTTTATTTTAGGTTAAGGTATTTTAGTTTTTTAGGTTTAGGTTTTAAATTTTTTTATTTGGCATTTATTTTTAGGTTTTATTTTAGTTTAGATTTATGTTTATTTTTAGTTTATTTTATCTATTTAGTTTAGGGTTTAGGGTTAGTTTATTTTATGTTTAGGTTTAGTTTAGCTTTATTTATTTTAGTTTAGTTTATTTGAGTTTAGGTTTAGGTTTATTTTATTTTTATTTTATTTGTTTTTTTTTTTAATTTGGGTTTTGGGTTAGTTTAAGGTTTAGGGTTTAGGTTGTGGATTGAGGGTTTAGGGTTCATCATTTTTATAATTAAGTAAACCAGTAGTTTAGGTTTATTTCATTTATTTAGTTTATTTTCTTTATTATTTTATTTTATTTTATTTTATTTATATTTATGTTTACTTTTATTTTATTTATCTTAGTTTATTCATTTTAGGTTTATTTATTTTAGTTTAGGTTTTTTTTATTTTAGTTTATTTTTAGGTTTAGGTTTAGTTTAGTTTATTTTTATGTTTAGTTTTATTTTTATTTTTAGATTTGTTTAGGTTTTATTTTATTTTTAGGTTTTTTTATTTTATTTTAGGTTTAATAAGTTTTATTTTTAGCTTAGGTTAGGTTTATTTTAGTTTATTATATTTTATTTAGTTTACTAGTTTAGGTTTAGTCTTAGGTTTTATTTATTTTAGTTTAGTTTATTTTTAGTGTTATGTTTATTTTTATTTTAGGTTTAATTTTTTATAGTTTAAAGTTTGTTTTATTTATTTTTAGTTATATTTTAGGTTTATTTTTTAGATTTGATTTTATTTAGTTTTATTTTATTTTATTTAGGTTTATTTTATTTTATTTTAGGTGTTTTATTTTATTTAAGTTTTATTTTAGTTTAGTTCTAGGTTTTTATTTATTTTATTTTAGTTTTTATTTTTTTATTTTAATTTCATTATTTGGTTTAGGTTTAGGTTTAGTTTTTTTTATATGTTTTATATTTTATTTTATTTTATTTATTTAGGTTTTCATTTATTTTTAAGTTTTATTTTAATTTTAGTAGATTTTAGCTTTAGGGTTTTAGTTGGGGATTTAGGATTTGGGTTCTTTTGTTTAAGGTCAGGTTTAGTGTCTTTTATGTTTAGGTTTTAGGGCTCAGGGTTATGGCTCATGGTAAGTTTGGGGTCAGGGGTCAGGGTTTATAGGTCTAGGTTTTTGGATTTATATTTTAGGTTTTTAGGGTAGGTTGCACATTTAGGGTTATATGTAGGTTTAGGTTTAGTTTGGTTTAGGGTTTAGGTTTTGGGTTAGGATTTGGGTTTAAGGTTGGTTTTTTTTTAAATTAAGTAAACCTGGTTTAAGTTTATTTTTATTTTATTTATTTATTTTTTTTTTATTTATTTTAGTTTATTTTATATTTTATTTTATTTTGATTTATTTTTTAATTTTATTTAGTTTAGTTTATTTATTTTAGGTTTATTTAATTTAGTTGAGGTTTTTTATTTTAGTTTTTTTTAGGGTTAGGATTATGTTTATTTTTTAGTTTAGTTTTACTTTTATTTTATTTTTTCGGTTTAGGTTTTATGTTTTAATTTTAGGTTTAGGTTTTTATTTTATTTTTTTAGGTTTAGGTTTAGGTTTCAGGTTCCTTTTTAAAATTATGTAAACCAATTGGTTTAGGTTTATTTAGTTTATTTAGTTAATTTAATTTATTTTAGTTTTTTTATTTTTTTATTTTTTTATTTTTATGTATGTTTACTTTTTATTTTTCTATAGTTTAGTTTATTTATTTTAGCTTTATTTATTTTAGTTTAGATTTTTTAATTTAATTTAGTTTTTTGGTTTATGTTTAGGTTTATGTTTATTTTTTAGGTTTTATTTTTTATTTTAGGTTTAGGTTTCGGTTTTATTTTATTTTTTTAGGTTTAGGTTTTAGGTTTTATTTTAGGTTTATTTTAGGTTTTATTTTTAGTTTGGTTAGGTTTATTTTAGTTTATTATATTTTGTTTAGTTTATGTTTAGGTTTAGTTTTAGTTTTTAGGTTTTAGGTTTTAATTTATTTTAGTTTAGTTAATTTTAGTTTAGGTTTATTTTATTATTATTTTAGGTTTAGATTTTTTAGTTTGGCCTAGTTTATTTTATTTATTTTAGGTTTTATTTATAGTACTTAGATTTAGGTTTTATTTAGTTTTATTTTAGGTTTATTATTTTTTATTTTAGGTTTAATTTTATTTTTAGTTTAGTCAGGTTTTATTAATTTTATTTTAGTTTAGTTTTATTTTTTTTTTTAAGTTTAGATTTATATGTTTAGTTTAGGTTTAGTTTATGTTATTTTATTTTATTTTACTATTTTATCTTGGTTTAAGTTTTTTCATTTATTTATCGGATTTATTTAGTTTGTTTAGATTTTTTAGCCTTTGGTTTAGGGTTAGGGCCTGGGTGGTTTAGTTTTATTGTAGTAGGGTGGTCATTAGTAGGATTTAGGTCTTTTTTTGGGATTAAAGTTTAGGTCAGTGGCTCAGGTCAGAGTGCCTATAGGCCTGTTTAGGTTGGGTTCTTTTAAAGTTTGTAGGGTTTAGGATATAGCTGGCTGTTTTTTTTTAAAATTAAGTAAACCCAGTTTAGATTTATTTATTTATTTTTTTATTTTTTTATTTTTTTATTTTATTTTTAGTTAATTTATTTTATTTATTTAGTTTTTCTTTATTTTTAGTTTTTTTATAGTTAAATTTTTTTAGGTTTATTTTTAGTTTAGTTTATTTTTATTTTGTTTTAAGTTTATTTTTTTTTCAATTAGGTTTATGTTTTATTTTATTTTTTTTAGGTTTAGTTGTGATTTTATCTGAGGTTTTTTCTTTTTAGGTTTTATTTTTTAGTTAGTTAGGCATTTTTATTTTATTTTATTTTATTTAGTTTAGGGTTTAGGTTTAGGTTTTATTTATTTTATTTTACTTTATTTTAGTTTAGGTTTAGGTTGATTTAATTTTTATTTTAGGTTTAGGTTTTTTTTTTAGTTCTTTTAGGTTTTATTTTTTATTTTTAGGTTTTATTTTAGGTATATTTTTTTAGGTTTAGGTTATTATTAATTTTTATTTTATTTTATTTTATTTATTTATTTTTATTTTCATTTAGGTTTTATTTTAGTTATTTTTTTGGTTTATTTTATTTTTAGTTTAGTTTAGGTTTTTATTTATTTTATTTCAATTAGTTTTAGTTTTATTTTATTTTATCTTCATTTAGGTTTAGGTTTTTAGTTTAGGTTTATTTTATTTTATTTTATTTTATTTAGGTTTTGGTTCTTATATTTATTTTATTTTTAGGTTTTATAGTAGTTTAGGGTTTTGGGTTTGTGGTTTGTAGGTTTAGTTTCCTTTATGTTTAGGTTTTTTAGTGCTTTGGGTTTGTAGGTTTTAGGGTTTGTGGGTTGTAGGTTTAGGGTTTAGTGTTTTAGGGTTTAGGGTTTAGGGTTTAGGTTTAGGGTTCAAGTTTCATTTTATGGTTTAGGGTTTTTGGTTTTTTTTTAGAGAACAAATTCAGATTCAACATTTCTTCTTTTTGATTTTATCAACCAGGTCACAAACCAGGGAGGTAATCGAATGGCTTCCTTGAGGCAAACAGAGCAAACTAAACCTTCATGTTCCCGGGATGTCCAGACTATATACCCATTACCATTCAATTTTATATAAATCAACACATGAATAGAGCAAAGAGAACTCAACATTCATACACTTAAGCTATAAGCATAGGCATCTCTTATGTATTTATAACTAATATCATAACACATATTATTATTCATTTATAAGCTTTTGAAAAATACATTTAGATTTAATAGTGATAATAGCCACACATATATTAAATTAAATCAACACATGCAAGATTATGTAATGGAAATCCATTTTATTTTACCTGATTTTGAAAACATGGATGCATGAATTCAAATGACAAACCAAATTTTACCTGATTGGAAAGAGAACAATCAAATATAAGCACGTGATTCATTCAACCAAACTAGTTCTTAAGGATAATCAAATCAAATAAGATTATTTAAAGCAAACCAAAGCTTTTTTATTAATTAAGTTTTGGATTTGATTCGATTTAAGAAAGAGAAGAGAAATAATCATTTGTTGTTTTAAACCCATTTTGACATTAGTGATTTGATTTAATGTAAGGAAATGTAATTAAGTTGATTTTATCAGTTAATTAAGTTGAACTCTTAATTAGATGAATTAATTAACCTTACCTATGTCACCTTAAAGTAATTAACTAAATAATTATGTGCTATCATGATATGCATGGAAAATAAACTTGCAATGATCCTAGAAAATAATAGGGGTGCAATGTAGTTGACTCATGATTAATAGTTAATTTGATTAAAGGACTTAATTAATTACTCTTATGGTTTTCCTACACATGTGGACTAACCATAATTTCATTAAACTCCTTTAGTTGCATGATCTAACATCACGCGATTGAGGGAGAATGGAGTTTGTCTGCCATTGCTCAGTTGATTTGAGCTTATCGAGCTCCGATCAACTCTAAAAGGATCTCATACCTTCATGACATCGATCAAAGAGGATCCAACAATCAAGATCACATGAAATGCAAGTTTTCTTCAAAATGCTCCTTTAGATTTTTGCCTAAGATTGGTTTTGAAAGCATACCTCACTGGTGTTCAAGATTGGTGGCTTGAACTATTGAGAAAGCTTCATCTAGTGGAGATGAAGCCCTGTTGAGCAACAATTGGATCAATTCCTTGAGGTTTTCTCAGATGGCCAAGAACTGATGATTTAGAGCTCAACTTTGATCGAAGTCCAACCTCTGGTACTCGGGAATCTTAAGAGATGATTCATTCTTGCTTGACGAAGCTTAGAGCAAAGTTAATTTGAGTTTGATGGAGAAATAGAGAAGTTAGGTCAGAAATGGGAGTGTCCTATTTTGTGACAGACGGGAATGGATTTTTTTGATCAAAGAATAAGCTTAGGAGCTTAGGGAATGGTTCTAGCAGATCATGTTGGGTAGTTAGGGCTCTGTGGGATGATTTTTGTGTGTGTTTGAGTGGAAACAAGGGGGTGTATATCCACTTTCATCTTGATCGAACGGTCGGATCAAATTTGTCTTCTAGTGGCCAACTGGCCATCTCAAGGAGTCGTGGGTGGCAGGGAGTAGGTGAGTTAGCTTGGCTTGGTTGGTCAAGGTGTGGAGGTGGCCAAGGAGGAATTATGGGTGTTCTATGGGTTTTAAATGCTCCAATGATGGTGATGGTTATTTTACCTCCCGTCATGGCCAACCCAACCACTCCTTAGGTTGGGCAATGTCCTAGGTGACTAGGTGGACCATTGGGAAAGTACAAAGTGGCCAAGGAATAGAAATAACTACTTACATGGGTGATTTGTCAATGTGAAGCCCTTGACCTAAGGGTAGAATGATTATTTAGCATTAAATTTTATTTAGGCAGATTTGAAATATATATGGGTAGACGACCTCCACTAGAAGAGGAAGAGGCCGCTTTATAGGTTGTCCTGTGGAAAACCCAATTATTGGCCACCCAATAGAAGATATTCCTAGCTACAAGGAGTACCCGCTATCCATATAAACTTAGAATCTAGTTCATAGGATGAGTCTTATATGGTTAGCACAACCAACTCTTCGAATAGATTTGAAGGTGACACTTGAGTTATAGCAATGAAGATCGGGCTCTAAAGCAAAGCATAAGTGTATCCAAGTCTATATGTGAAATAGTTAGAATCGAGGGAACCTTAGCTCTAACCCACTTTCCTCTCAAAAGTCGATGGTTTGGTAGTTAAGGAAGCCCCTAAGTCATCCATAGGTGTGAAGACTGAGGTTCTTTAGGGAGCATCATCCTCAATTCAAAAAGTTGATGTAGAACTTGAGGATGATTCATATAAAAAATTAATAGAATTACCTTTTGATTGGTACTTTCCTTGTGTTCATAATTTAATAAAAAAAGGGTTAATCCTACATACTTGTTCAAAGCACAAGTCAAACTACTTCGAATGAATATGGAAGAACAAATGCAAAAGCTCTCAATCAAGAAAATGACTAAGATTCGATATAGTGAGTCAAGTCAATGATGACGATTACTGCTTAGTCCTCACTAATCATTTGGAATTTGATAGGTTCTTTTCAAATCAAATTAACTTATATGAGTATGCTTAGAAACTTTATGATCTGATAATTTTGAAGTCAAGATGCACCACTAGTTTGAAGAAGAGATCAAGTAAACCATCGATGAGCTCAAGAAAATAAACTAAGAATTGAAGAAGATCCATGTCTGACATACATTAGTTCTTTGTTGAATGAAATTGAAAATAATGACTTAGTTAAGCTATTGACTATGTTTAAGGACTGCTTTGCATGGAGTTATGAAGAGATGCCTAGATTGGTTCCTAATGTAGTGGTCCATAAACAAGCAATAGAGCCTCCTGCTAACCCTATCAAGCAAGCTCCTAGACGCATGTGAGTAGACATAGAATAACATGTTATTTATGAAGTAAATAAAACTAATCGATGTTGTCTTCATCTAGAAGAAAAATACCCTACCTACAAGTGTCATCCCAATTAAGAAAAGAATGGCCAAATTCACATATGCTGATTTTAGGGATTTAAATAAGGCATGTCCAAAAGATAAATTTCCACTACCAATCTAAGAGTTGATGGTGGGCATTGCTTCAGCTCATGCAGTCTTCTATTTCATGGATAGATCATCTATATATTATCAAATATAGATGACCTCTAAAGATGAAAGAAATACTATTTTTAAAACCCCGATCAAAATCTATTGCTATAAGGTCATGCCCTTCAGCCTTAAAAATGCTAGTGCTATATACCAGCAGGCTATGAATCAAATCTTCAATGAACTAATTCATCATCAAGTTAAGTGCTATACTGATGATCTTGTGGTCAAAAGTAGAGAAAAAAAACACCATCACTTTGATTTGAGAGTAGTTTTTGAACAGTTAAGACAATTTAACCTCAAAATGAACCCCCTAAAATGTGCATTCAAAGTAGCTTCAGGGAAATTCCTTCTATTTTTTGTCCGACACCAGGGAATCAAAATTGATTTGGAGAAGATCAAGGAGATATTAGAAATTCCCCTAAAATTTTAACTCAACTCAAATAATTCCAAGGGCATTTGGCATATCTATAATGCTTTATATCTAACCTATAGGGAAGATGTCACCATTCTTAGCACTTGTAGAAAACGATGCCAAGTTCAAGTGGGATTATAAGTGTGAGCATGCCTTCAAAGAGATCAAGCATTACGATGAGCGTTCTAGCAGCTCTATCCGCAAGCAACATCATACTTTACACCTATGTTAGATGACTCCATTGGTGCTTTGTTGGCCCAATCCAATGATGAAGGGAAGGAAAACACACTCTACTACCTCACCTATCATCTAATCTCTGCTAAGGCTAATTATCCAATCATTGAGAGGCATTGGCTAGCTTTAATCTTTGCATCACAAAAGCTATAGTACTACATGCTTCCTCTTAAGGTGAACTTAATCTCTAGGATGAATCCACTACAGTTTCTATAGACACAATCGACGATATCTAGATGGTTGGCATGATGGTCCATGATCCTCTCGCAGTTTGACATTACCTTCAGATCCCTTCATGCAAAGGAAAGGACAAGCACTAGATTTATTAGCACACTCTCACTTCTTTTTCTTAATGATGGTCTCCTCGATGAATAAACCATGAACTTAGGGAATACTAGAATTCTCCATGGGGAGAAGTACTTTGATGGTGCGGCATCCTCTTAAAGAGGAGAAGAACCATAATCTACTACTCCAGGAAAGGCAGTGGTAGGAATAGTTCTCTTAACTCAAGACCAAGATGTGATGAGATTCTCATCATCTATCCAATTTGCACCAATAATGAAGTCAATATGAGGCTCGATTTTTGGTAGAGTTAGTTGTTACTCTAAGCATCCAACATCAACATCTTCTTGGATTCTTAGTTATCAATCAAATCCCTTGGTCCTATAAGGCTACAAAGCCCAAGCTCCATCACTACCATAAGTACACCATGGATTTATTGGCCCAAATCCTGTGAGGTTACCATTTATAAGATTCCTCAAGGAGAGAATGTCATAATATGCTTTATAAGCTTGCCAAAGAGTTGGCATGTCCGGAGGATGAGACCATATCAATAAAGGTCCAAAATAGATAAGTCTTATCCCTTATTGATATTGAACTTATAAAAAAGTACACTCTTGAAAGGGAGGTTGCCATTTCTAAGAAGGATGAGGAATTAGATTTGAGGCAACCATTCATGGATTACCTAAATAAAGGAAAACTACCTCAAGAGAAGTCCTAAGCCCATCATATGAAGTAGAGAGCATTTTCCTAAGCTCTTGTGGATGGTGTCTTGTACCGGTGGTCTTTTGATTATATGTTTATTTAGACACGGCATAAGATCATGACCAAGGTACACTCAAGATTATGTGGAGCCAACCAATCAAATCCAAAGATGAAATCCAAGATCAAGAGATAAGGATACTACTAGTTGTCGATGATTAAAGATTATGTGGATGCATCTAGGCGATGCAACTAATATCAAATAGATCGTGTAGTCCTACACCAACCACCCAACATTCTACATCCTACATTGGCCTCATGGCCATTCGAGTGTTGGGGGTACCAACATAGTGGGTCCGACTAATCCTCATTCTTCCAAGGGTCATCAGTTCATCTTAGCTGCTACTAACTACTTTTCCAAGTGGGCATTAGCAATTTCGCTAAGATAGGTCACAGTTCAACATGTGCTCTATTTTTTTATGAACCATATCATATATAAGTTTGGAGTTCCTTGATGAATTATAATTGATATTGGTATTGCATTTAAGAGCATCGAGATGAAAAACTTTACCCAGAGACACAACATATTTTGGAGATATTCTACCATCAACTACTTGAGGGTAAATGGCTTAGTAGAAGCCTTCAACAAAACTCTCACAAATACTAAAGAAGACACTGATATCATCAACAAGCGCAGGTGGCATGAGCAAGAAGCCTTAGGGCCTATCACACCACAAATAGAACTCCAACTCACTCTACTCCTTTCTCTTAGTGTATGGGTCTAGAGCCATTCTACCATTAGAAGTCCAACTCCCAACACTAAGGATAGCTATGGGTAGCCAGATCACAATAAAGTAGAATGCCATGTTATGGTTAGAAGAGCTCGAAGGATTGAAGGAGAGATGCCTACGAGCATGCCAAAACATCGAGTTGTAGAAAGCTAAAATGATTCAACCTCACAACAAGTTGGCTCATCTAGAGATTTTCAAGTA
The DNA here is from genome assembly GCA_021442155.1 of Cymbidium sinense. Lineage (NCBI taxonomy): Eukaryota > Viridiplantae > Streptophyta > Magnoliopsida > Asparagales > Orchidaceae > Cymbidium > Cymbidium sinense. The sequence continues at coordinate 64,643 of JAKCPB010001017.1, forward strand.
GATAGCTTATTTTAGTTCTAAGGAGATCGATTGTTCATCGTAGGATGGGAGGCAAGTTTGAACCCACTTGGGAAGACCCTTGCCATAGAGAAAGCATACCGACAAAGATCTTATTAGCTTATTAATTATAAGGGAGAGCTCCCAAATCTTCCAATCAATGGGATTTACTTAAAGAAATAGTATAAATCATGTTTCAAAATAATTATCAACAATGAAAATTCCATTTCGAATTCAATCTCTTTCTTGTTGAAAGTATTCTTATTTATGAATCCACCATGATGAGTTTAGGGTAGTTGTAAAGGAACCCGAAAATCCTACCCTTCATCATCACAACACAAACATAAACAATATACAAACATATAAAATAAATACATATCTTTGTATCTACTCTTAATTAAGATAACGCCCCAACAATGCATTCACTAGATTCTCTAGGTCGGCTTGAGGTGTTACCTAGTGTGTCACCCTGGGTCTTCTTGCTTTGGAGGATGTAAGTCTACTACGCTTTCATTCCTTGGTTATCCACTACACACCAACGAATGCATTGTTAGTTTGGTAGGCCTTATCACATGGTTGATAAGATACCTCATGTTGGCTTCATTTAAGAGTATGTGAGTCTCAATGCTTTTTCTTGAATTATTTTAGCATTGGGTCGATCATATTTGAGGTTTAGGATAAGTTCCCTGGCTCCCCCCTCATGACTACTTCAAGTCAGGTCTTGTCCTTCCTCGGGTCTCCCCACTTAATAGTTCTCTCAGGTCGAGAATCTATCCCGATAATGATAGACTATCACGATGATCAGTTCTGCTTGGAAAGTTGTAAACCTACACGCTTTCTCCCCAAATTGATCATTGCACACCGACAAGCACCTTATGTTTGTTGGTTCTCACTTTGCTGACGTATACACCACTAATGCTAACGGATACACCTTATGTTGGTTGGTTCTCACACCTTATGATACAACACTCATGGTGATGTAAGTCTGCTATGCTTTCTCCTTGAGTTGACCAACGTACACCTACAAGATTTCTTTCCGTGGCTCAAAATAACACCCCTAACACCTCCCTATTGGAAATATATTTGGATCACGCCCCGCATCCCATTTAGACACTACCTGGGTTACTAGTAGATTGAATAGTTCACCTTTCCTAGTAACCACCCTTGTGGTTAGAGAATTCATCCTATGGATATGCAAATTCTCCCTTGGTCTAGTAAATGATAGTCAAGACATAGTTTCTCGTGTGGTCCTCGACACCAACAGGGTCCACACAAATATATAAACAAAATATATATTCACATGGGGATTAGGAGGACACCCCTAGCAGTTCCTTTCCCAAGCAGGTATCTTATCTTTAGGTGTTAGCAAAACTCCCTATAGAATCGCACTACTCTTGAGTTGATATAAGTCCCTAGGCATTCACTCCAGCCTCCGTAAGTCGGTTCAATTTTTTTGTGCTATGAATAGGTTGCTCCAAGCTTATTCTCGCTTTAGAAGATGTAAGTCTATACCTTTTCCTAGGACAATCGTTGCACACCAAAAGGCAACCCCTTAGGTTGGCTAGCTCTACCCCACAGCCAGTAGATTATTCCTTTGGATTTGTAAATCTTAGATAGGACAAGTCTGATATAGTCCCTTCTCAGTGGGGTTCATGGCACACCGACATGGTCCATTAAATTTATCAAATTTGAAGCTCACACCTCCAAAGGATATGCCCATAATTTGAAATCAAACTAAACCAAACAAACACATCAAATCACATTAAATTAAGATAAAATTAATTGACTACTTTGAGTTGATATAAGTCCCCAATAATCACTCAAGAGTCGCCCCTAGGTCGTTTGATTTTTATGCATCCAATAGGTCACCATAGTGGTTGTTCCTCATTTTAGAATATGTAAATTTGCTACGCCTTCTTCTTAGCACAGTCATTGCACACTGAAAGGCAACCCCTTTAGTTGGCTAGCTCTGCCCCGCAATTGGTAGACTATCCCTTTGGATTTTTAAACTTGAGGTAGGTCAAGATGGATATAGCTTCTCCTTTTCATCATACACCAGTGATCCATACATTAACTCAGATTAAATTAAACCCAATATGACTTTCCTTAGTGGAGTTAAATCACACCCTTCTCTTGAGTGGAGCCCCAAATCATATATAAATAAGTAAAGCAAACAAATCAAATTCAAAATCAACCTCTGGAGCCAAATTAAACTAACTCCCTAGTAGAGTCTAAATCAAAGAAATCCAACCAAACTCTTATCCCAAGTGGATACATCCCCAAACAAATCTATGAAATCAAACTCAAATCCCAAATAGACGATATCAACCGCTTCCCTAGTGGAAGGTTCATATACCCAATCCCCGACAAACTCGAGCCCATATCTCTAACAGATATGCATCCACATCAATTAAAATAAATCAAAATAAAGTCAATTCAATCTTAATCCTTGGAAGATTATAGATTGTTATCCCCAGCGGATCTTCATTCCATAAATCATATAATCAAATCAAATTCAAACCTTATCCCTAGCAAATTTTCTTCATCTATGCCCTCGACATAGACCCCTCACAAGTGTCCAACGCATGTGTGATCCCTTACCAGATCTCCCTCCATGTTCTTGACATGAAATTCTCATCAAATCTTTTTCCTTCTCTTATACACACCTTTAATACTTCAACCAAAATCCTATCAATGTATTTGCTCAAATTACATCATCTTAACATTATAATCAACATTTAATGATTTGTGATGGTGTAAGCTCAAACTAACTATACAATATCATGCTATAGATATTATAGTGTGAATTAACACACTATATTATATTATAATATATGATGTTATATTATAATTTGCTATAATATAATATATTGACTAACATTACACATCATTAGAGTCACTTAAAAATAACAAATAATAAAAAATATTTAAAATACGATTAATGTTCATTTTAGTGTAAAATTGTTATTTTTATTAGAAATAGTACAAATAGCATAATTTGGTGTTGCTTAGTGTGTGCCATGAATTTGGCCAAATTCTTCCATCTCCACTTTCAAATTAACTTTTTTTGTGAGTTTTGACCCAATGTATTATAACAAAAGTAAAACATACTAAAAATGTATAACATTTAGTAACGCACGACCACATTCATATATATATGAAGTTATATTATTATGTACATTATATATTAATATGCTTTCATATAATATATATTATCTTACATTACACCTTAAAATAAATCACTTTAAGTAAAAAATTTATAAAATCTAGTTGAAAATTGAACATTTATTTTGGATGCAAAATTCCATTCTTTTGATTAAATGACACACCATAGCAAACCCCAATGATCTTACCTAGAGCTTACCCTAAATTTGGCCAAATCCCATCATCTCAGCCTATAAATTAGTAATTTTATAAATTATGCCAATACAAACTCTACTACATCATACTATAACCCCAAACCCGAAATATTAAAAAATCCTAAACCCTAAATCCTAAACCCTAAATCTGAAACCCTAAACACTAAATCCAAATACTAAACCCTAAACCTTAAACCCTAAACCCTACACCTTAAACCATAAACCCTAAACCCTGACCCTAAAACCTAAACCCTAAACCCTAAACCCCAAACCCTAACAATAAAACTAAAGTAACTGACTAAATTAAAAAATAAACCTAAACCCTAAAACATAATAAACCTAAACCTAAACCTAAACCTAAACCCTAAGAATGGGCAAAACCTTGACGGTAGGAACATCACCGTCAACCAGGCTCAGTCTAGATCTTGCGGTGGAGGCGAAGGCGGAAGCGGTTATTATCGTAATGGTGGTGGGGGATCTTGAGTTGCTGTGGATATAGAGGTGGTGGTCAGAGCAGTAATGGTTAAGGTATGAGGAGCAATGGAGCTTATGGAACTGTGTTTTAGAGACGGTTCTAGTTATATGGGTCTTTAATTTGTTCTATGTATGCTCATTTTTTATCTATGTCATCGCTTGTGAAAACTTGGTATGTTATTTGGTTGATGAAATCAAAAGAAGAAAGGTTGAATCAAATTTTTTCTCGTTAAAAAATGAAAACTAAAACCCTGCTCTAAACTAAAACCAGAACTGTAGACCTAAAACCTAAACCCTAAACCCAAAACCTTAAATCCTAAACCCTAAAATTATAAACTCTAAACCTAAACCCTAAAACCTAAACCCTAATCCTTAAACCCTAAAACCCACACCCTAAACCATAAATTCTAAACCCTCAACTAACCCTAGTCCCTAATCTCTAAACCTAAGCTAAAAAATACAAAAAAATAAAATAAATAAAAAAACCTAACCCAAAATAAAATAGAAATAAATAAAATAGAAAAATAAAATAAAATAAAAACCTAAACCTAATCCTAAAAAAATAAAAAAATAAAAACAAAAATAAAATAAAATAAATATGTAAAAAAAACTAAAATACATAAATAAAATAAAGGCTAATCTTAAAATAAAAAAAACCAAAAATAAAATTAAATAAAAACTAAATAAAATCCTAAACTTAAAAATAAAACCTAAAAATAAATATAAAAATAAAGCTAAACCCTAAACTAAAAAAAAACATAAACTTAAAATAAAAGTAAAATAAACATAAACCTAAACTAAAATATTCTAAACTAAAATAAATAAAACCTAAACCTAAAATAAGCAAAACCTAAACCTAAACCAAAACATAAAATAAAATAAAATAAAATAAAAATAAACCTAAACATAAATTAGAAAAATAAAACCTAAAAATAAACCTAAATAAAAACCTAAAACCTAAACCTAACAAAATAAAACAAAAGCCTAAACCAAGAACTAAAAATAAAAATAAAACCAAAACTTAAAAATAAAAATGAAAATAAAAGTAAAACTAAACAAAAAATAAGCCTAACCCAAAACGTAAACTAAAATAAATAAACCTAAAATACATAAACTATATTAAATAAAATAAAAATAAATGTAAATAAATAAAATAAAATAAAATAAAGTAAACCTAAACCTACTAGTTTACTAAATTTAAAAAAAATAAGAAAATAGAAAAAATAAAAAAAAAAACCCTAACCCTAACCCTAAACCCTAAACCTTAAAATCTTAACCCCTAAACCCTAAAACCTAAACCCTAAACCATGAAACACAAAACTCTAAACACTAAACCCTAAACCCCAAACCCCAAACCCTAAACCTAAACTAAACTAAACTTAAACCATAAACCCTAAAACCTAAAACCTAAAATAAATAAATAAATAAACATAAACCCAAATAAAATAAAAAAATAAAATAAAATAACCTAAACGTAATCCTAAACTAAAATAAATAAAAACTAAACCTAAACCTAAAATAAACTAAACCTAAACCCTAAACTAAATAAAATAAAATAAAATAAAATAAAAATAAAGCTAAACCTGAACTAAAAAATAAAACCTAAAAATAAACCTAAAATAAAAACCTAAAACCTAAACCTAAAAAAATAAAAAAAAAACCTAAACCTAAACTTAAAAATAAAAAATAAAACCTAAACCTAAAAACTAAAATAAGAATAAACCTAAAATAAAAAATAAATATAAACCTAAACTTAAACTTAAAAAATAAACTAAATTTAAAAACATAAACTAAAATAAATAAACCTATAAAAAATAAACTTCAATAAATTAAAATAAAAAATAAACCTAAATATAAATAAAAAATAAATAAAGTAAAATAAATAATAAATAAACTAAATAATCCTAAACCTATTATTTTAAAGAACTAAACCCTAAACCCAAACATTAAATACTAAACCCTAAATCTTAAACCCTAAACTAAAACTTATTCTAAACCTTAAACCTAAACTAACCCTAAACCAAAATATAAACCTCTAAACTTAAACCCTAAACCCTAAAATTAAACCCTAAATAACTAACTTAAACCTTAAGAACTACAAAACCTAAACTAAACCTAAACTAAACCTAAACTAAACCTGAGAATTAACCTAAACTTAACCTAAACCTAAAACCCAACTTAACTAACCTAAACTAATCCTAACCTAAGACTAAACCTAAAACTCCTAAACTTTTAAACTAAATCTAAAACCTAAACCAAAAACCTAAACTTAAACTTAAACTCCTAAACCATAAAACCTAAAATCAAAATCATAAACTCTAAAGCCTAAACACTAAATCCTAAACCTAAACCTAAACTAACCTAAACAATCCATAAACCTAAATTTAAACTAAACCTAAACCCTAACCATAAACCATAAAACCCTAAAAAGCATAAACCTAAACATGAAACCCTAAAACTTAACCATAAACACCAAACCCTAAACTTAAATCTAAAGTAACTAATAAATAAAAAAACTAAACTTTAAAACATAATAAACTTAAACCCTAAGAATGGGTAGAATCTTTATGGGACATCACCGCCAATAGCTCAATCTAGATCCAATGGAGGGAAGGTGAGGCAATGATTATCAAGTGGTGGTGGAGGATCTGCTAGTGGATATCATGGTGGTCGAAGCAAATGGTTATTATGAAGGAATGATTAATGTTACAAGCATGGTGGTGGTGACAGAGATCAAGGATATGATGGTGAATCCGCTACTGAGAGAGGGAGGTTCGATGGGAAAAGAGAAATTGAAGAATCATCACTATTAATGTCTTTAAAGAGATGCCTCTAGTTAGGCTTTTGATTTGCTCTATGCATGCTCATTTTTTATCTATGTCATCGCCATGTCTTAGAAAACTTGGTGTTACTTGGTTAATGAAATCAAAAATAAGAAATATTGAAGTTGAATTTTTACTCTATTAAAAAAAATAAAAACCCTAAACCCTAAACTAAAATCTAAACCTTAAACCAAAAACCTAAACCCTAAATCCAGAACCCTAAACCCTAAACCCTAAGCCCTAAACCATAAACCCAAAAACCTAAACCCTAAACCCTAAAACCTAAACTCAAAACCCTTAAACCTTAACCATAAATCCTAAATCATAGACCCCAAACCCTAACCCCTAAACACTAAATCCTCAACTAACTCTAAGCCCTAAACCTTAAACCTTAAAAAGCTAAAATGCTAAACCTAAACTAAATAAAGCTTAAAAATAAATAAATAAAAAACTTAAAATAAAATAAAAATAAAAAAAATAAAACATAACTAAAACTAAACTTAAACCTAAAAAGAAAAAAATAAAATAAAACTAAACTAAAATAAAATAAATAAAACCTAAATTAAAAAATAAAAAACTCAAATAAAATTAAACTAAACCTAAAAGAAAAATAAAATAAACTAAAAATAAAAACAATAAAAACCTAAACCTAAAAGATAAGCCTAAAAATAAATACAAAATACAACCTAAACCATAAAAAAAAACCTAAACCTAAAAATAAAATAATCCTAAACCTAAAAAAAAATAAAATGAACTAAAAAAAAAACATAAACCTAAACCTAAGCCTAAAGCTAAACCCTAAATAAAATAAGATAAACTAAAATAAACCTAAACCGAACTAAAAAATAAAACCTAAAATAAAAAATAAACCTATAATAACCAAAACCTAAACATTATAAAAACAAACCTAAACCTAAACCTAGAAATAAGATAAGACCTAAACCAAAAAAAATAAATAAAATTAAACTAAAAAAATAATCCTAAACCTAAACCTAAAAGTAAAAAATAAAACCTAAAAATAAATAAACATAAAAGAAATAAACTAAACTAAATAAAATAAAATAACCTAAATAAACTAAAATAAAAAAAAATTAAATAAATAAAATAAACTAAATAAATTAAATAAACCTAAACCTATGAGTTTATTTAATTTAAAATAAAAATTTAAAATTTAAAATTTAAAATAAAAAAATAAAAAATACACTAGCTTTAAACCCTAAACCTTAAAATTATCTCTAATCCCTAAAACCTGAACCCTAAACCTTCAAACCTAAAGCCTAAACCCTAAACCTTAAAACCTTAAACCCTAAATCCTAAACCCTAAAACCTAAACCTAAACCCTAAAACCTACAACCATAAACCTTAAACACCAAACCCTAAACACTAAAAACCTTGAAACCTATACCTAAACAAAATAAAACCTAAAAAAAAAACACTTAAACATAAAAAAAACAAAATAAAATAAAATAAAATGAAAACCTAAACTAAATCTTAAACCTAAACCTAAACGTAGAAAAAAAAATAAAAAATAAAATCTAAACTAAATTAAAATAAATAAAAACCTAAACAAAACAAAAAAATTAAACCTAAAAGTAAAAAATCAAATAAAATAAAACTAAATGTAAAATAAAAATAAAAATAAACCTAAATAAAATAAAATAAAAACTAAATAAAACTTAAACCTATAAATAAACTTAAAATAAAACTTAAAATAAATTAAAATAATATCTAAACCCTAAACTAAAAAAACTAACCCAAAAATAAATAAAATAAAATAAACCTTAACCTAAATAAAAATAAACTAAACTAAAATAAATAAAACCTAAACCTAAACCTAAAATAAACTAAACCTAAACCCTAAACTAAATAAAATAAAATAATCTAAAAATAAACCTAAAATTAACATATAATAAAACCTAAACCTAAACCTAAAAGATAAAAAATAAAACCTCCTAAACCTAAAATAAAAATAAATCTTAAACATAAAAGGAAAAAATAAAAATAAAACTAAACTAAAAATAAGCTTAAACCTAAACCTAAACTAATAAAATAAACAAAAATAAAAAACCTAAACTAAAATAAATAAACGTAAAATAAATAAACAAAATTAAACAAAAATATAAAATAAACCTAAATAAAAATAAAAAATAAAACAAACTAAAATAAAAAATAAACTAAATAAACCTAAACTTACCTGCTTATTTAATATATAAAAAATGCTAAACCCTAAACCCTAAACCTTAAACCTTAAACCCTAAACCCTAAACCCTAAACCTTAAAACCTACAACCCTAAACCCTAAACTATAAACCCTAAACAATAAAAAGCAAAACAACCTATACATAAATTAAATAAAACCTAAAAAAAAAAACCAAAATGAAAATAAAATAAAATAAAAAATAGAGTAAAAACCTAAACTAAAACCTGAACCTAAATGTAAAAATAAAATAAAAATAAAAATAAAAGCTAAACTAAAATATAATAAATAAAAACCTAAACAAAACTAAAAAAAATAAAATAAGAAAAAATGTAAAACTAAATAAAATAAAACTAAATGTAAAATAAAATAAAATAAACCTAAAATAAAATAAAATAAAACCAAATAAAAAAACCAAATAAAACCTAAACCTAAAAATAAAAATTAAACCCTAAACTAAAAAAAATTTTCCTAAACCTAAAATAAACAAAATAAAATAAACCTTAACCTAAACTTAAATATACTAAACTAAAATAAATAAAACCTAAACCCAAACCCTAAACTAAATAAAATAAAATAAACTAAAAAATAAAACCTAAAATAATAACCTAAAACCTAAACCAAAAATAAAAAAAATAAAAAACCTAAACCTAAAATAAAAATAAAACCTAAATAAAAAATAAATAAAAAATAAACTAAAAAATAAGCATAAACCTAAACATAAACCTAAAAAATAAGCTAAAATAAAACCTAAACTAAAATAAAACTAAATTAAATAAAATAAAAATAGATAATAAAATAAAAATAAAATAAAGTAAAATAAAAAATTAACTAAATAAACTAAATAAACTAAACCTACCAATTTACTTAATTTTAAAAATATCCTAAACCCTAAACCCTAAACCCTAAATCCCTAAATAAACCTAAACCCTAATCCCTAAAATCATAAACCCTAAACCCTAAACCCTAAAACCCTAAACCTAGCCAAATAAACCCTAAACTCAACCCTAAATCCTAAACCCTAACCTAACCCTAAAACCCTAAACCCTAAACCATAAATCCTAAAAGCATAAAACCTAAACCCTAAACCCTAACCTAAACCAAAACTAAAACCCTAAACCCTAACCCTAACCTAAACCCCAAACCTAAACCTAAACTAAATTAAAAAAATAAACCTAAACCCTAAAACCTAAAACCTAAACCCTAAGAATGGGAACCTTGATGGTGGGAACATCACCATCAACTAAGGCTTTGATCTGGTGGAGGAGGCAATGTGAAGGCAGAGAGGTGGTTCTGATGGGAACTGAGAACGAAGAATGGTTGATCCAATCTACTGCTTATGGAACTGTGTCTATATAGTAGAGATGGATCTAGTTATCTAGTGATTTTGATTTATTATATGGGTGCTCATTTTTTATCTTTGCCATCGCTTGTGTCTTAGAAAACTTGGGATGCTGCTTGATAGAGGAAATTGAAAAGAAAAGATATTGAATTTGAATTTGTTCTCTGTTTAAAAAACCTTAAACCCTGAACTAAAACTTAAACCATAAACCTAAACCCTAAACCTTAAACCCTAAACTCTAAAGCTGAAACCTTAAACTCTAAACTAACCCTAAGTCCTAAATCATAAAGTATAAACTAAGCTAAGAGTAAAATAAATTGAAAATAAAGAAATAAGAAACCTAAATGAAAATAAAATAAAATCAAATAAATAAAACTAAAATGAAAACCTAAACCTAAACTTAAAAGAAAATAAAATAAAAATAAAACTAAACTAAAATAAAATAAGTTAAAACTTAAACTAAACTTAAAAAATAAAAACTAAATTAAATAAAACTAAACCTAAAAATAATCAAAATAAACCTAAAATAAAATAAAATAAATACTAAACAGAAACTTAAACCTAAAAAATAAAGCTAAACTTAAATAATAAATAAAACTTAAACCCTAAAACAAAAAAAATCTAAACATAAAATAAAAATAAAATAAACAAAATAAATTAAGCCTAAATTAAAAGAAAATAAACTAAAATAAATAAAACCTAACGTAAACCTAAATAAACTAAACCTTAATCTAAACCTATACTAAATAAAATAAAATAAACTAAAAATATACCTAAACCTAAAAATAAAAAACCTAAAAACATTAAAAAAACCAAACTAAAAAAAATAAAATAAAACCTAAACCTAAAATAAAATAAAATATAAAATAAAATAAAACTAAATTAAAATAAATAAAAAATTAAAACCTAAAATAAAATAAATAAACCTAAAATAAATAAACTAAACTAAATAAAAATATAAAATAAAGCTAAATAAAAAGAAAAACTAAAGTAATGTTAAATAAATAAAAAATAAACTAAATAAACCTAAACCTACTAGTTTACTTAATTTAAAAAAAATGTAAACCCAAAATCCTAAACCCTAAAACTATTTTTAAACCCCAAACTCTAAAACCCTACAACTAAAAAAACCTAAACCTAAACCCTAAACTCCCTAAACCTAAACTTTAAATCCTAAACCTAAACCCTAAACCCTAAGCCTAAGCCCCAAACCTAAACCCTAAACCCTAAACCATAAACCCCAAAATCCTTCAACCCTAACCAACCCAAAACTAACCCCAACATAAACCCCAAAATCTAAACCCTAAATCCTAAGCCTAAACTAACCTAAACGTTATACCCCAAATTAACCCTAAACCCTAAGAATGGCGTAACCTTTCTGACAAGAACATCACCTCAACTAGGCTTGGTCTAGATCTAAGGTGGAGTTGAGGCGGGGCTCGTAGTGGTGGTGAGGGATCTGGAGGTGCTGGTGGATATGGAGGTGGTGGTTGGAGCAATGGTGGTTTTGGAGGCAGGAGGAGTGACTAAGGTTATAGCCGTGGTGGTGGAGGAAGAGGATATTAAGAAAATGATGGTGATCCCTACTCGAGGTGAGGTTGGTTTTGATGGAAACTAGAAATATTGAAGAATAATTGATCTGATCTGTTTCTTATGGAACAGTGTATTTATAGTAAAGATGGTTCTACTTATCTAGGGTTTTTGATTTGCTCTATGAGTGCTCATTTTTTATCATGTCATCGCTTATGTCTTAGAAAACTTAAGGGAGCTACTTGGTTGATTAAGTCAAAAAGAATAAATATTTAATATGAATTTTTTCTGCTAAAAAAAACCTTAAACCCTAAAATAAGACTTAAACCCTAAACCTATAACCTAAACCCTAAACACTAAACCTTAAAACCTAAACCCTAAACCCTAAACCCTAAACACTAAACATTAAAACACTAAACTTTAAACCCTAAAGCCATAAACCCTAAATGCTAAAACCTACAACCTTAAACCCTAAATGCTAAAACCTACAACCTTAAACCCTAAACCCCAAACCCTAAACCTGAAACCCTAATCCCTAAACAAACCCTAAACCTTAAATTCTAAACTAACCATAAACTTTGAATAAAGATGTCATTAGGAGTATATCTAAAGAATGACCTACTCCTAACATAGTTATGGTAGCTAAAGAAAATGACTTCAAGAGACTTTCTCTTCATAATTAGCGATTTGAATACCTAAACTCTAACCAAATCATATTATAATACCATATATTGTAGTATAATGTATCATCATATATTTGAGCATGTAGTGATGTGTTTTGGATGTTATAAGATGTTTTGAAATGTTTTAGTATATTATGTTGTGCCTATAGTCTATATTAATATAAATAAATATTGATTTAATAAATTAGATGATGAAGTTTGTTAAATTTGAACTGGGAATTTGGTTGTAGTACCAAAGGTGTGCTACGCTACTTGTAGTCTAAAAGTAAGATTCTATGTTCAAAATAAATATTATATGTTGTAGAAGCAAGACTTTAAAATGGTGGAATTTGGCCAAATTCATAATAGGTAGAGCATGTCAACCTAATATATTATTTCAATTTAAAATATGTCAATGATACAATTAAAATATATAGTTTTTTTATTGTTTAGACTAATTTTATGATTTTTTTATCTTAAGCAATCCCTTGTGATGTGATATGCAATATAATATAATATAATATGTCATAGTGTATTATAATATAGGATGACATAACATAGTGTAGCATCATGCATTATAGCATACTATGTGCATTACTACTTGTTGTTTAGCATATTTTAGTTTGTTATAATATGATGTAGTAGAGTTTGTAAAAGTATAATTCATAAAAGTACTAATTAATAGGCTGAGATGATGGGATTTGGCCAAATTTAAGGTAAGCTTTAGGGAACATCATTGGGGGTGTGCTATTGTGTGTCATTTAATCAAAAGAATTTAATTTTGCATCCAAAATAAATGTTCACTTTTCAACCAAATTTTATAAATTTTTTGCTTAGAGTGATTCATTTTAAGGTGTAATGTAAGATAATATATTATATGAAAGCATATTAAAATATAATGCACATGAAATATGACTTCATATATATATGAATGTGGTGGTGTGTTACTAAGTGTTATTGTACATTTTAGCATATTTTTCTTTTGTTATAATACATTAGGTCAAAACTCACAAAAATGTTAATTTGAAGGTTGAGATGGAAGAATTTGGCCAAATTCATGGCACACACCAAACAACACTAAAATTATGCTATTTGTACCATTTATAATAGAAAAATAATAATTTTACATCTAAAATGAACATTATTCATATTTCAAGAAAACTTTGTTATTTGTTCCAATTAAGTGATTCTAATGAGTAATGTTATACAATATATTATATTATAGCAAATTATAATATAACATCATATATATATATTATAATATAGTGTGTTAATTCACACTATAATATATAGCATGATATTGTATAGTTAGTTTGAGCTTGCACCATCACAAATCATAAAATGTTGATTATAATGTTAAGATGATATAATTTGAATGAATAAATTGTTAGGTTGTTGATTAAAGTATTAAAGGTGTGCATAAGAAAATAAATATAATTTGATGAGAATTCCTTACCAAGGACATGGAGGGAGATCTACAAGGGGATCACACATGCATTGGACATGACATGTGAGCGGTCTATGTCGAGGGCAAGAAGAAGAAAATCTGGGGATAAGGTTTGATTTTGATTTGATTATATGATTTGTGGAAAGAAGATCCATTGGGGATAAGAATCTATAATCCACGATGATTAAGATTGATTTAATTTTAATTTTTAATTGATGTGGAGGCATATCTGCTAGAGATATGGGCTTGAGTCTGCTAGGGATCAAGTATATGAACCTTCCACTAGAGAAGCAGGTTTGGGCTATCAATTGGGGATTGGGATTTGAGTTTGATTTCATTGATTTATTTGGGGATGTATCCACTGGGGATAAGAGTTCGGTTGGATTTCTTTGATTTGGACTCTTTTGAGGGAGTTGGTTTAATTTGGCTCCACTAGGGAGGTTGGTTTTGAATTTGATTTATTTTCTTGACTTATTTATATATGATTAGGGCTCCTAGGTGAAGGGTATGATTTAAAATCCAATGGGGAAAATCAGAAAGGTTTAATTTAATCTGAGTTAATGTATAGTCCCTGTCGGTGTGTGATGGAGCCACTGAGAAGGGGCTATATCACTTGGCCTACCTTAGGGTTACAAATCCAAAGGATAGTCCACAAGTTCCAGGTAGAGCTAGCTAACCTAATGGGATGCCTTTCGATGTGCAATGACTGTGCTAGGCAGAAGGCATAACAAACTTACATCTTTTGAAGCGAGGAAGAATCGTTGGGTTGAACTGTTGGATGCACAATAAATTGATTCTGACCTAGGGCGACTACTGAGTGATTGTCATTGGGACTTATGTGAACTTAAAAGTAGTTAGGATTAATTTTATCATAAGTTCATGTGATTTTGAATTGAGGGCAAATCAGTTGGGGATGTGAGCTAGCCAACCTAAGGGGTTATCGTTCAGTGTGCAACGGCTATGCTAGAAAGAAGGTTTAGTAGACTTGCATCTTCTAAAATATGTAACAATTGATGGGGTGACTTGTTGGTAGCAATAAATAACCGACTTAGGGTGGATGCTTGAGTGAATTGGGGATATCAAATCAAGAAGTTAGGGGATTCCTATAGGAGTTTTCGACACTTCCCGAGGATGTCATCCTAATCTAGTACCATTAGAGTGTCCTCCTAATCTAAAATGAAAATATATTTTGTTTATATGTTTGCATGTACCCTATTTTTGTGCAAGGAACCACACTAAGAAGGGGCTATGTCAACCTTGACCCATCTTAGATTTACTGGACCAAGGGTAAATCTGCACATCCATAGGATAGATTCTGCAACCATAAGAGTGGTTACTGGAAAAGGCTGTCAATCCATAACCGGGTAGTGTCTAAATGATGTCACAAAGGATTTCATCCAAATTACCTAAGCCTTGGAAAAGATAGCCTATATGGGTGCAGTGGCCAACTCATGAGAAAGCATAGTAGACTTACATCTGCCTTGAGTGGTGTATTCTAAAGTGCGAGAACTAACCAACCTAAGGTGTATCCATCAGCATACATGGTATCCATCAGCATGAGTGGTGTATCCATCACCATAGTGAGAACCAACAAACCTAAGGTGCCCATCGGTGTGCAATGATCAACCTGGAAAGAAAGCTTGTAGGCTTACAACTTTCCAAGCAGAATTGATCATCGGGATAGTCTATCGTCTACATGACATATGCTATCTGACCTAGAGAAACTACTAAGTGGGGAGCCCGAGGAAGGACTGGACCTAGACTTGAAGTAGTTAGGAGGGAAGGAGCCACTAGGGGACTTACCCTAAACCTCAAATATACTTGACCTAGTCAGTGCACAAAGGCTAATTTAAGAAGAAAGTGTAGCATAATCACATCCTCTAAATGAAGCCAACATGAGGTAACTTACCATGCGGTAAGGCCTACCAAACAAAGGCACTTGTTAGTGTGTAGTGGCCAAGTAAGAAAGCAAAGCATAGCAGCTTACATCTTCCAAACCAAGAAGACCACTGAGGTGACACACTAGTAGGGTAGCACATCAGCCCAACCTAGAGCAGCTACTAAGTGAGTATCATTGGGGGCGTTATCTCAACTTAGAGGAGCATGAGAGAAAATATATGTGCTCATTTTATATGTTTGTGTATAGTTTGTGTTTGTGTTATGTTGATGAATGATAGGATGCTGCTTAGGTTCCTTACACCAACCGTGAACACATCATTGCGGCTTCGCTAATAAGAATACTTTCAACATGGAAGAGATTAAATTTGAAATGGAATTTTAATTGACAATAATTACTTTCAAACATGATTTATAATATTTCTTTAAGTAGAGCTCATTGATTGGAAGCATTTGGTGCTCTCCCTTATGATTAATAAGCTGATAAGATCATCCTTGGTAGGCCTTTCCTATAGAAAAAGGGCCTTCCCTAGCGGTTTCAAACTTGCCTCCCATCTTATGATAAGTAATAATCAGTCTCCTTAGAACTAAAATAAGCTCTCCTACTTGAAAGGCTCTAGGATGGACCAACTTGTTGTGAGCTTGAATCATTTTAGCTTTGTACAACTCGAGGTTTTAGCATGCCCGTAGGAGTCTCTCCTCCAAACCTTTGAGCTCTTCTAATCGCAACTTGTCATTATGCTTTGTTGTGATCTAGCTACCCATAACTATACTTAGTAATGGGAATTGGATTTCTAATGGTAGAATGACTTTAGAAACATACACTAAGGAGAAAGGAGTATATTAAGTGGGAGTTCTATATGTGATGCAATAGGCCCATAAGGCTTCAACTAACAGCTCATGCCACTATCGTTTGTTGTTGTTGAGTGTATTATTTAGTATTTATATGAGAGTTTTATTGAAAGCTTCAGCTAAGTCGTTTGCCCTTGGGTAGTTGATTATAGAATATCTTCAATCTATGTTATGTCTCTATGCAAAGTTATTGATCTCAGTGCTCTTGAATACAGTACCATTATCATATATAATTCATCAAGATACTCTAAAAATAAATACGATATGGTTTTTAAAACATTGGAGCACATGATGAGTTGTGACCTCTCTAAGTGGAAATATCCTTCACCCATTTGGAAAAGTAGTTAGTAGTAGCTAAGATGAACTGATTACCCTTTGAAGATGGAGGATCAATCGAACCCACTATGTTGGTACCCCAACACTTGAATGGCCATGAGGCCAATGTACGATGTAAATTGTTGGGTGGTTGGTGTAGAACCCCACTATGTATTTAATATTGGTGGCCTTGCCTAGCGGTATCCATGCAATCTTTGATCATCAATGACCAATAGTATCCTAGTCTCTTGATCTTGGCTTTCATCTTCAAACCAGATTTGTTGGCTCCACATAATCTTGAGTGTACTTGGGTCACTATTTTATGGGCTTCATGCTTGTCTAAAAAATGTAATCACATATGATCGAAAGACCACGGGTAAAGATAACATCCATAAGAGCTTAGGAAAGTGCTATATGCTTCTTCTAATAGGCTTGGGACTTCTCTTGAGGTAGTTTTCCTTTATTTAGTTAATCCATGAATGGTTACCTCCAATCTAACTCCTCGTCCTTCTTGGCAATGGAGATCTCCCCTTAGAGAGTACTTTTGATGAGTTCAATATCAATAGGGATAATTGTCTATTTTGAACCTTTATTGATATGGACTCATCTTATGGACATGCCAATTCCTTGGCAAGCTTAGCTCAACATACGCTATGATGTTCCCTCCTTAAGGAATATTATAAATGGTAACCTATAGGATTTGGGCCAATAACTCAATGGTGTACTTATGGTAGTGATAGGGCTTGGGATTTTTAACCTTATAGGACCCAACAATTTGGTTGATAACTAGCTGAGAATCTCTGAAGATGTTGATTCTCTGGATGATTAGAGTAATGTCTAACTTTAGATCGACAATCAGAGCCTCATATCTGGCTTCGATGTAGGTGCAAGGATTGGATAAATGATATGAGAATCTCATCACACTGTGGTCCGGAGTGAAGAGAACTATTCCTACCCTTGCCTTTTCTAGAATAGTATATTGTGGATTTTCTCTTCTTTGAGAGGAAGCTGCAACATCAAAGTACATCTCCTAGTGGTGAATGCTTGTATCCCCTAAGTTCATGATTTATTCATCAGGGAGATCATCACTAAGCGAAAAGTCAATAGGAAGTGTGTGTGTTGTTAAGAAATCAACTACCATTAGTCATATCATGAGATACTATTATGGATTGATCATAGAGATTAAGTTCACCTTATGAGGAGCATGTAGTGTCATAGCTTTTGGGATGCAATGATTAAAGCTAGGAAATGCTTCTCAATGGGTGTATAAATAGCCTTAGCAGGGATTAGACGATGTTTGGGATAGTAGAGTGCATTTTTCTTCCCTTTGACATTTTCTTGGGCGAACAAAACACCAAAGGAGTCATCTAACGCAGCAGTGTAAAGTATGAGAGGCTTGCCTGGGATAAGGGCTAGTAGAACCGGTGACATCATCAGGTAATGCTTGATGCCTTCGAAGGCATGCTCACACTTATCATCCCACTTGAACTTGGCATCCTTTTTGATAAGAGCTGAGAATGGCTAACATCTTCTCGATAGGTTGGATATAAACAATCTTAGATACGCCAACTTCCCTTGGAATGATCTGAGTTGAGTTAAACTTTTAAGGGGTAGCATTTCTAATATCGCCTTGATCTTATCCAGATCAATTTCGATACCCTGGTGTTGGCCAACAAACCCAAGGAATTTCTTTGAAGCTACTCCAAATGCATACTTCAGGGGGTTCATTTTGAGGTTAAATTATCTTAACTGTTCGAAAAATACTCTCAAATCAAAGAGATGGTCTTCCTTTTCTCTACTTTTGAGCATGAGATCAGTGACATAGCAGTCGACGTGATTATGAATGAGTTCGTCAAAGATTCCTATCTAAAACAAAATAAAAACCTAAAGTGAAACATAAACCTAAACCTAAAAAAAAAACTAATAAAAATAAACTAAAATAAAATAACTAAAAAAAATTAAACTAAAATAAAATAAATCAAGAATCAAAACATAAATAAAATAAAAACTAAATAAAAAAATAAAATAAAATAAACTTAAAATGAAATAAAATAAAACTAAATAAAACCTAAACCTAAAATAAAAATAAAAAAATAAAAATAAATGCTAAACCCTAAACTAAAAAAAAAACTTAAACCTAAAAAAAAAAATTAAACCTAAACCTAAACTAAAATAAACTAAACTAAAATAAATAAAACATAAACCTAAACTAAACTAAATAAAACAAAATAAACTAAAAATAAATTTAAACCTAAACTAAAATAAAAAAAAAAATAAACCAAATAAAACAAAACCAAAAATCTAAACCTAAAAAAAATAATAAAACCTAAACCTAAACCTAAAATAAAAAATAAAACCTAAACCTAAAATAAAATAAAAATAAAACTCACTAAAATAAACCCTAAATCTTAACCTAAAATTAAACTAAAATAAACCTAAACTAAATAAATAAATAAACTAAATAAAAAATAATAAACCTAAATAAATAAAATATAATAAACTAATATAAATAAAATAAACTAAATAAACCTAAACTACCATTTAATTTTTTTTTTTTAAAACCCTAAATCTAAACTAAACCCTACCACCTAAACCACCCTAAACCCTAATCTAACAAATCCTAAAGCATAAATCTAAAATTAAACTAAACCCTAAACTAACCTAAACCCTAAACCCTAAAAACCCTAACCTTAAACCATAAACCCTAACCCTAAACCCTAAACCCTAAACCCCAAACCCTACACCTAAACCTAAAGAAACTAAATAAATTAACAACTAAATTTAATCCATAAAACCAAATAAGCCTAAAAATAAACCTAAACCCTTATAATAGACAAAACCTTGGTGGTAGGAACATCACCGTCAACCACAGTCTAGGCGGCGGTGGAGGCCAAGGTAGGCATGCTATTGCAGTGGTGGGGGGATCTTGAGGTCTGCTAGATATGGAGGTGGTGGTGAGAGTGGTGGTTATGGAGGTGGGAGGACCGAAGGTTTACCATGGTGTGGCAGAGTGAGAGATCAGGAGATGATGGGGATCCACTCGAGGGGTTATAGTGGTTTAATGGGAACTAGAAATTGAAGAAGACTCGATCGCGCTTATGGAACTCTTTACAATGGACAACTCTAGTAATCTAGTGTTTTAGATTTTCTATGCTCATTTTTTATCTATGTTGTCGCTGTGTCTTAGAAAACATGGTGTGTTACTTGGTTGATGAAATCCAAAAAAAGAAATGTTGAATCTAAATTCATTCTCTATTAAAAAAAATAAAAACACTTAACACTAAATTAAAACCTAAACCCTAGACCATAAACCTAAACCTTAAATCCTGAAAACCCTTAACCCAAAACCCTAAACCATAAACCCTATACCCTAAAAACTCTAAACCCTAAACCCTAAACCATAAAACCCTAAACCCTAATCCCTAAACCCTAAAACCAAAACCATAAACCTTTAACCCTAAACCCTAAACCCTAAATAACAAACCCTAAACCTTAAACCCTAAACCCTCAACTAACCCTAAACCATAAATCCTAAAAAGCTAAAAAGCTAAAAACCTTAACCTAAACTAAATAAAACCTAAAAATAAAATAAACAAACCTAAACTAAATAAAATAAAAATATATAATAAAATAAAAACCTAAACATAAACCAAAACTTAAACCTAAGCCTAAAAAGAAAAAAAATAAAAAATAAAAACTAAAATAAAATAAAATAAATAAAAATCTAAATTAAACTAAAAATTAAAAAACCTAAATAAAATAAAAACTAAACCTAAAATATAAATAAATTAAACCTAAAAAAATAAAATAAAAACTAAATGAAAATCTAAACCTAAAGAATAAACTTAAAAATAAAATCTGAAAATAAATAAATAAAAAAACCTAAAAATAAAAGAAAAATAAAATAAACCTAAACCTAAACTAAAATAAATAAGACCTAAACCTAAATTAAACTAAACCTAAACCTAACCTAAACTAAATAAACCTAAATTGGTTTTACTTAATTTAAATAACCCCTAAACCCTGAGCCAAACCACCTAAATCTTAAATCCACTCCCACCACAAACTAAACTTACTACCCAAACCTAAAACCCTAAAAACTATAAATCCTCCTGACTCTAAACAAACCAACCAAAACCCACCCATGCTCTTACCCTAAACTCTAAAACCTGTATACTCCCATGCTCCTGACCCCAACCCTCCCACCCTATTGACTCCTTAAACTGGGCTAAATCTGAAACTGACCCCACTTCCCCACCCAAACCCTGACACTCCCTAAAAACTAAACCTAAACCAATAAATAACCTAAATCTTACTAATCCTAAACTCATGACCAAAGCCAAATACTAAACTTTAAACCCTAAACCTAACCCTATCAAAACTAACCATCCATCCATAAACCCTACCACAAGACCTAAACTGAGCTAACTAATATGGCTAATAATAAAATAAATAAATAAACCTAAACTAAATATAATAAGATAAAATAAAATAGAATAAAATATAAACTAAAACCTAAAATAAAATAAAAAATAAAAACCTAAATAAAATATAAAGCTACTAAACTAAAAAAAATAAAGAATAAAACTTAAATAAAGAAAATAAACGTAAAAATAAAATAAAATAAACTAAAATTAAATAAATTAAAACTAAATAAAGCCTAAACCTAAAATATAAACCTAAAATAAAACCTAAAATAAATAAAATAAAACTTAAACTCTAAAATAAAAAAACTAAACCTAAAATTATAAATCAAATAAACAAAACAAAATCAACCAAAAACTAAACTAAAATAAATAAATCCAAAACCTAAACCTAAAATAAACAAAACTTAAACCTAAGTTAAATAAAATAAAATAAACTAAAAAACCAAAACCTAAACTAAAAATAAAACCTAAAATACACTAAAATCAAACCTAAATAAACCTAAAAAAAATAAAATAAAAATAACAAAATTAAAAATATAAAATAAAACTTAAACCTAAAAAAATAAAACTCAATTAAAATAAACCTAAATATAATCTAAAATAACAAACCTAAACTAAGTAATAAACTTAAAAAAAAGCTAAATAAAATAAAATTAAAACAAACTCAAATAAATAAATAATAAACTAAATAAACCTAAACCCTAGTTTACTTAATTTATATAAAAAACCCTAACCCTAAACACTAAAGCTTATACTCTAAGACTAACCCAAACCCTAAACCTGACCCTAAACTGCCCTAAACCCAAACCCTAAAACCCTAAACCTGACCCCAAACCAAAAAACCCAACAATAAACCTTAAACTCCTAAAACTTGAACCCTAAACCTTAAACCCTAAAACTGCCACAAACCCTAAACCCTAAGCCCTAAACCCTAAACCCTAAACCTTAAACTAACCATAAACCCTAAAAATGGGCAGAATCTTGACGGTAGAAACATCACTATCAACTAGGCCTAATCTAGATTTAGTGGTGGAGGCGATGGTGGAGGCGGCGATTATTATAGTGGTGGTGGAAGATCTAGAGGTGTTGGGGGATATGGAGGTGGTTGTCGATGGCTATGGAGGCAGGAGAAGCCATGAAGGTTACAGCCGTGGTGGTGGCGGAGGGAGAGATTAGGGATACGATGGCAGATCATGCTACTCGAGAGGCGGGGTTGGTTCTGATGGGAACTGGAGAAACTGAAGAATGGTCGATCTAATTTGCTACTTATGGAACTATGTCTTTATAGTAGATATGGTTATACTTATCTAGGGTTTCTGATTTGCTCTATGGGTGCTCATTTTTTATCTATGTCATTGCTTGTGTCTTAGAAAACTTGGGGTGCTACTTGGTTAATGAAATCGAAAAGAAGAAATGTTGAATTTGAATTTGTTCTCTATTATAAAAAACCTTAAATCCTAAACCCTAAACCATAAACTAAAACTAAAACTCTAAACTTAAAATAAAAACCCTAAACCCTAAATCCTAAACCCTGAACCTTAAAATCCTTAAAAACTAAACCCTAAACCATAAATCCTAAACTCTAAACCCTAAAACCATAAAATCTAAACCCTAAAACCTACAATCATAAACCATAAACCCCAATCCCTAAACCCAAAACCCTAAACCCTAAACTAACACTAAACCCTAAACCATAAACCTTGAATAAAGATGTCATTAAGAGTAGATCTAATGAATGACCTAATCCTAACATAGTTATGGTAGCTAAGGAAAATTTCTTCAAGTGACTTTCCCTTGACTATTAGATATTTGAATTCCTTAATCCCTAACCCTAAATCATATTATATAATCATATATTATAGTATAATGTCTCATCATATATTTGACCATGTACTAATGTGTTTTTGGATGTTATATAATGTTTTGAAATGTTTTAGTATATTATGGTATTGTGCACTATAGTTTATATTAATATAAATCATAAAAATATTGATTAAATAAATCAGAAGATGAAATTTGTTAAATTTGAAGTGGGAATTAAGTTATAGTACTAAAGGTGTGCTACACCACTTGTAGTATAAAAAGTAAGATTTTATGTTTAAAATAACTATTATATGTTGTAGCATAGTATAGTATCATATATCATAATATATTATTCTATGCATTTTAATTTTTTTAGCATTTTACAGTCATGCAGTTGAGCCTACACTAGCGTTATTTCTAAAAATGTTGACTTAGGCTTTAAAATGGTAGAATTTGGCCAAATTCATAATAGGTAGAGCATGACATCATAATATATTGTTTTAATTTAAAATATGTAAGTGATACGACTAAATATATAATTTTTTATTATTTAGACAAATATTATGATTTTTTTTACCTTAAACAGTCCCTTGTGATGTGATATAAAATATAATATAATATATTATGTTATAGTGTATTATGATATATGATGCCAGAACATAATGTAGCATCATGCATTATAACATACTTTTGTGTATTACTACTTATAGTTTACCATATTTTAGTTTGTTATAGTATGATGTAGTAGACTTTGTACTCAAATAATTCATAAAAATACTAATTTATAGAGAGATGAGGATTTGGCCAAATTTAAGGTAACCTTTAGAACAACATTGGGTGTGCTATGGTGTGTCATTTAATCAAAAGAATGGAATTTTCCATCAAAAATGAATGTTCATTTTTCAACTAAATTTTATAATTTGTTTACTTAAATTGATTCATTTTATGATGTAATGTAAGATAATATATTATATGAAAGCATATTAAAATATAATGTACATAAAATATAACTTCACATATATATATGAATGTGGTGGTGTGTTACTAAATGTTATTGTACATTTTAGTATGTTTTATGTTGTTATAAAACATTGGGTCAAAACTCACAAAATTGTTAATTTGAAGGTTGAGATGGAAGAACTTGGCCAAATTCACGGCATACACGAAGAAGCAACACCAAAATTTTGCTATTTTGTACCATTTCTAATAGAAACATAACAATTTTACTTCCCAAATGAACATTATTCAAATTTTGGAATAAGTTTGTTATTTGTTCCTTTTATGTTATTCTATGAGGTGGAATGTTAGATAATATATTATATTATAGCAAATTATAATATAACATCATATATTATAATATAATATAGTGTGTTAATTCACACTATAATATGTTCAGCATGATATTGTATAGTTAGTTTGAGCGTGCACCATCACAAATCATAAAATGTTGATTATAATGTCAAGATGATGTATAGATGGAAAAATTTAGCCAAATTCATGGATTTTGGTTGAAGTATTAAAGGTGTGCATAAGAGAAAAAATAAGATTTGATGAGGATTCCAAGGCAAGGACATGGCATGAGATCCGCTAGGGGATCCCACATGCATTGGACATGACATGTGAGGGGTCTATGTCGAGGGCATAGAAGAAAAATGGGATAAGGTTTAAATTTGATTTGATTATAAGATTTGTGGAAATAAGATCCATTAGGATAAGAATCTATAACCGGTGATTAAGATCAAATACTTTACTTTTTTTTTTTATTGATGTGGAGGCATATCTACTAGAGATATGGATCGATTGCCATGGGTTTATGAACCTTCCACTAGGGGCAGTTTGGAATCCACTGGGATTGGGATCGACTTTAATTTTAGATTTGTTTGGGGATGTATCCACTAGGAATAAGAGTTTGGTTGGATTTTTTTTTAATTTAGACTCTAGGAGTTAGTTTTATTTGGCTCTATTAAGGAGGTTATTTTGGATTTGATTTGTTTACTTGACTTATTTATATATGATTTGGGGTTCCAGGGGAAAAGTGTGATTTAACTCCTGGGAAAAATTGATTGGATTTAATTTAAGTTAATCTATGAAACCGATGTGAGGACCCACTAAGAAGAGATATTCAGACCTACCTCGGTTTACAAATCCAAAGGATAGCTCTCGGGGTAGAACTAGCCAACCTAAGTTGCCTATTGGTATGCAATGGTTATGCTAGGAAGAAGGTGTAGCAGACTTAAATCTTCCAAAGCAAGGAATAACCACTAGGGTGACCTGTTGGATGCACAAAAAATTTAGCTTGGCCTAGGGCGACTACTAAGTGAATGTCATTAAGGACTTGTCAACTCAAAAGTAGTCAGGATAAATTTCATCTTAATATCATGTTATTTAATATGATTTGTTTGGTTTAGTTTGATTTTGAATTGAGGGAATATCAACTAGGGATGGAGCTTAGTAAAATTTGATAGATTTAATTTATGGACCATGTTGGTATGCGATGGACCCATTGAGATGGGGCAATATCGGACTTGTCCTATCTCTGATTTATAAATCCAATGGGATAGTTTATTGGCCATGGCATAGAGCTAGCCAACCTAAGGGGTTGTCTTTCGATGTGCAATGGTTGTGCTAGAAAGATGGCATAACAGACTTACATCTTCTAAAGTAGGGAACAACTGTTAGGGTGACCTTGGTAGCAAACAAATTGAACGACTTAGGGAACTAATGAGTGAATGTCTTTGGGACTTATATCAACTCAAGAGTTGTCAGGCGATTCTTATAAGGAGTTTTGCTACACTGCCCTAAAGAAAAGATACATTCTTGGGAAAAGGTAAACCATGTAGTTTACTTAATTTAAAAATAAATAAATAAAATATAAAAAAACCCAAACCTATGACAACCCAATCATAAACCTTAAAAAAACCTTAAACCCTAAAATAAAAATTGTAAACAAACCCTAAATAAACCCCAAAATCCTAAACCCTAAACCTAAAACACAAAATCCTAACTAAACTAAACCAAAAAAATCTGAGCCACAAACCCAAAACCTAAAAAAACCCTAAACCCCAACCCTAAACCCTAAACCCAAATCTTAAACTAAAACCCTAAACCCTAAAACTAAAAAAATACTAAACCCAACCCTAAAAAACCCCAAACAAACCCTAACCTTAACCCAAAAAGTAAATTAAACTAAACCTAAATTAAATAAAAAAATAAAATAAATAAAAAATACCTAAACCAAAATAAAATAAAAAAAAATAAAATCAAATAAAACATAAATTGACCTAAACCTAAACCTAAAAAATAAGGAAAAATAAAACTAAACTAAAATAAAATAAATAAAAAATCAAACTAAAGATATATAACCTAAAAATAAAATAAACTAAAAAAGTACAAATAGATAACATAAATAAATAAAATAAAACTAAATAAAAACCTAAAATATAAAATTAACCTAAAATAAAACATAAAAATAAATAAAAAAAAAATGTGTAAAACAAAAAAAAAAAAAACTAAATAAATAAAATAAAATAAAATAAAAAATAAAACAAAATTAAATAAAAAACCAAAACCTAAATAATAAAATCCAAAAACTTAAAATATAAAAATAAAACTAAACCAAACTTAAAACCTACCTAAAATAAAACAAAATAAACCTAAACTAAATAAATAAAAAATAAAACTCTAAACCTAAACCTAAAAAAACTAAACCTAAACTAAATAAAATAAAATAAACTAAACATAAATTGAGCTAAACTAAAAATAAAGCCTAACTTAAAATAAAATCTAAACCAAACCTAAAATAAAATAAAACTACCTACTATAAAATAAACCTAAACTTAATTGGATAAAATAAAACTAACCTCAAATCCTAAACCTACCTATAATTAAAATGAACTATAACATAAACTAAAAACCTAAAAAATAAACTAAACTAAATAAAATATAATAATAATAAATAAATAAAACTTAAATAAATAATTAATAAATAAATCTACTAACCACTTAAATTTTAAAATAGAACTGCCCTAAACAACCTACTATATATCCTCCCCCTATAAATGACCCTGGGCCTTAAACCAACCCCAACCACCACAAAACCCCAATATATCTCCTCCATCCACAACCTCCCACATCCTATTCCTAAACAATTCTAGAATAATAACCACAAATAAAACCTACTTGACCTAATACTAACTGATAAATAAACTAAACCAATACTCATAACATTTAAAATAATACAAATAACTAATAAACTAACCACTCTACTCTACCTAAAATAAACTAAAACCACCATAATACTAACATAAACCAAATTAAATAAACTAAACTAAAATAAACTTAAGAACTAAAATAACTAAACTAATCCCATAAAATAAGCCCCAAACCATAAAATAAATAAACTTAAAATAAAACCTAAAATAACCCAATAAACTACATAAACTAAATCCTCTATAAAATACCAAAACCCTTAAACCTAAACCCTAAACTCTAAAACCTAAAACTAAATAATACCTAAAAATAAATAAATAAATAAACCTAAACCTAAATTAATTAAAAAAATATTAAAAACCTAAACTAAACCTAAACTAAAAAACATAAACCTAAATTTAAAAATAAAATAAATACCTAAAATTAAAAAAATAAAATAAACTAAATAAGAAAATAAATAAGCCTAAAAATAAAAATAAAATAAACTAAATAAAAAATAAAAATAAAATAAAACTAAGAAAAACTAAATAGAACCAAAAAAAAAATAAACCTAAAAAACCTAAAAATAAATAAAACAATATCTAAATACTAACTAAATAAAATAAAATAAATTAAAGATAAACCTAAAAACTAAAATAAACCTAAAAAAATCCTAAAATAAAAAACATAAAAGCTAAACAAAAAAATAAAATAAAATAATTAAACCTAAAATAAAAAAAAATAAAAACTTAAAAACAAAACTAAAAAATAAACATAAACCTAAACTAAACCAGAAAATAAACTAAGATAAAACCAAAAAATAAATTAAAACTTAAAATAAATACTAAATTAAATAAAAAAATGGTAAATAAAATAAAATAAATAAACTAAAATAAAAAATATAAACCATAAACCCTAAACCCTAAACCCTAAAATTAACTCAAATGACATACCTAAACCTAAACCATAAACTCTAAAAAACACTAACCACCTAAACCACTAACCTAATTCTACTACCACCAGGCCCTAAACTCTTGGCACTAATCCTAAACTAAAAAAACCCTAAAGCTAAACTAAACCCTAGGCTGACCTACCAAATAGCCTGCCATAAATAACTAAACCCTGTCTAAAACCTAACTGACCCTGATCCTGACCCCTGACATAAAGCATAATCCTAAACCCTAATAATAAATTAAATAAAACCAAGTAAATAAAAAATAAAACATAAATCTAAACTAAAAAAACATAAAATAAAATAAAATAATCTTAAACCAACATAATTAACTAAAATAAAATAAATAAAACTTAAACCTAAACATAAAATAAACTAAACCAACACCCTAAACTAAATAAAATAAAATAAGCTAAAATAAACCAAAACCTAAATGGAAAAAAGAAATAAACCTAAAATAAAAACCCAAACCTAAAAATAAAAAATAAACCAAACCAAAAGCTAAAAGATAAAATAAAACATAAACCTAAAAAATATAAAATAAAATTAAACTAAAAATAAACATAAACTAAACCTGGACCTAAACAAACTAAAATAAAAATTAAACTAAAATAAATAAATTTAAAATAAATAAAATAAACTAAATAATTATAAAAATAAACCTAAATAATGAATAAATAAAATAAAATAAAACCTACTGGACTGGTTTAAAAAAAAAAACTAAACTCAAACTAAACCTTAAATAACTAAACTACCAAAAACCTAAAATAACCCCAAACTTACCACTGACCCTCTGTAAATCCACTCTAAACCCTAAACCCTACCCAAACCCAAACCCAAATCAAACAAATCCTACCTAAAATAAATCCTAAAACTACTAAACTAAAACAACCACAAAACTTAAATGCTAAACTAAATAAATCTAAAATAAAATAAATAAAACCTAAACCTAAATTATAAATAAAATAAAGTAAATAAAACTAAACCAATAGCTAAATAAATAAAACTAAATATAATAAATAAACATAAATTAAACTAAAATAAAATAAACATAAATTAAAACCTAAATAGAAAACTAAATGTAAAATGAAAATAAAATAAACCTAAACTAAAATAAAATAAAAAAACTAAATAAAATAAACTTATTCATAAAACCAAAAAATAAAAAATAAAATCTAAGCTTAAACAAAAAAAAACCTAAACTTAAAATAAAACAAAATAAAATAAACCTAAACCTAAACTAAAATAAATAAAACATAAATGTAAACCTAAAATAAACTACACCTAAACCTAAAAATAAAGAAAATAAATTAAAGAAAACTTAAAATAAACCAAAAATAAAACCTAAAACATAAACCTAAAAAAATAAAATAAAAAATAAAACTTAAAAATAAAAATAAAAAATAAAACCTAAACCTAAAAAATAAAAAAATAAAAATAAAACTAAAGGAAAAAATAAAAATAAACCTAAACCTGAACCTAAAAAATAAACCAAAATAAAAAATCTAAACTAAAATGAATAAACTAAACTAAATAAAAATAAAAAAAATAAATGAAAATATAAATAAAAAATATAAGAAACTAAAACAAATAAACTAAATAAACTAACTAAATTAAATGTACATAAACATTAAAAGTTTATTTATTTAAAAAAACAAAACTAATCCCCTAAACTCCTACACTAACTACCTAACACTGACCCAAACCCTAACCTAAATAAAATGAATCATAAGCCTACTTAAACTTACACTACCCAACCCAGATCCTAAACCCTAAACTCTAAACTACCCCATACTAAACTTTGGAACCCTGACCACCCTTATCATAAACCTAAACCCAAAAGCCTAAACCCTCCACAAATCTAGCATAAACCCTACCCTCCCCACCTTAACCCTAAACTACCAAAACCCAACCTTATTCTACTTAATAAACCTAAATATATAATAAATAACCTAAATTAAATAAAATATAATAAATAAAACCTGTTAAACCTAAACCTAAACTAAACCTAATCTTAAATAAAATAAAATAAAATAAACTAAAATAATAAAATAAAATATAAAATACTAAAATAAAAACCTATAAAATAAAACTAAACTAAAATAAAATAAAATAAACCTGGTAAAATAAAATAAAACTAAATTTAAACCTAATCTAAAATTAAACCTATAAATAAAACCAAAAAATAAAACCAAAAATAAAGAAATAATAAAACCTAACCCCTAAACTAAAACAAAATCCTAATCCTAAAATTAAAAAAAATTAAATAAACCTTAAACTAAACTAAAATAATTAAAACCTAAACCAAAACATAAAATAAACTAAACCTGAACCATAAACTAAATAAAATAAAATAAACTAACAATAAACATAAACCTAAACTAAAAATAAAACCTAAATAAAGCTAAAATAAAAAAAATCTAAACTTAAAAGAAATAAAATAAACTTAAACTAAAAATAAAATCAACATGAAGAAATGTTGAATAATTTGTTCTTAAATGAAACCTTAAAATACCTTGGTTTACTAAATAAAACCCAAACCCTATATCATAAAGCCCTACCCAAATCCAAAACACCCCTCTTATCACTAACCAAACTAACATTGTAAACCCCACCAAATATATAAAACCATAAACCCCAGATCCACCCTAAATCCTATAAAAGCATAAAGCCTATCCTAAACTTTCCCTCCCTAAATCCTAAACTAAACCCTACCTAAACCCTTAAACCTACTTCCACCAACCCTAAACCTTACCCAAATTCTTTCCCTAAACCATTACTAAATAAAATCTAAACCTGTACTAAATAAACCTAAAAAATAAATAAATAAATAAAATAAATCAAAATAAAATAAATAAAATAAAATGAAGCATAAACTAAATATAAACTAAACTTAAAATAAAATATAAATACTAAATTAAAATAAAATAAATAAAACTTAAATAAAAAAATAAAACTAAACCTAAAATAAAAAATAAAATAAACCTAAAATAATATAAAATAAAAAAACTAAATAAAACCTAATATAATAATCTTAAAATAAAATCAAAATAAATAAAAATAAAACCTAAACTAAAAAATCTAAAACTAAAATAAAAATAAAATAAATCTTAACCTAAACTAAAATAAACTAAGCTAAAATAAATAAAACCTAAACCTAAACCTAAAATGAACTACAACTAAACCTAAACTAAAATAAAATAAAATAAACTAAAATAAACCTAAACCTAAACCAAACCTAAAATAAAAAAAAATAAAACTAATAAAATAAAATAAAATAAAAATAAACTAAAAAAATAAAATAAACATAAACCTAAACCTAAAAGATAAATTAAAATAAATAAACCAAACAAAATAAAAAGAAAAAATAAACCTAAATAAAAAATAAATTTAAAATAATCTAAAATAAATGAAAAATAGACGAAATAAACTAAATAAACCTAAACCTATTAGTTTACTTCATTTTTAAAAAAAAGAAATCCTAAACCCTAAACCTTAAACCCCAAACCTAAAACCACAAACCCAAACTTAAACCTTAAAACCTAAAACTAAAGCCAATACTAAATAAAACAACCCTAAAATCCCAAACTATAAACTTAAACCTAAAGTACCTACAAATATTAGAAACTAAACCTGAACCCTAAAACCTAATTAACCTAAACCTAAATGTAAACCCAAAGAATGGGCAGAACCTTGATGGTAGGAACATCACCCTTAACCACACTTAGTCTAGATCGGTGGAGGCAAAGGCATAGAGTTATCATAGTGGTGGTGGGGATCTAGGTGGTGGATATGGAGGTGGTGGTCAGAGCAGTGGTGGTTACGGAGGCGAGTGGCGATGGAGGTTATAGCGTGGTGGTGGTGGAGGGAGAGATATATGTAATTCACTACTCGAGGTGAGATCATTTTGATGGGAATTGGATAAATTTAAAAATGGATGATCCAATCTATTGCTTATGGAACTATGTCTTTATAGTAGAGATAGTTCTACTTATATAGCGTTTTTGATTTACTCTATGGGTGCTCTTTTTTGGTCTATGTCTTGTATCTTAGAAAACTTGGGGTGCTACTTGTGAAATCAAAAGAAGAAATATTGAGCCGAATTTGTTCTTTGTTAAAAAACTTAAACCCACCATAAACCTAAACAACTTGAACTAAAACTTAAACCCTAAACCTAAAATAAAATAAACTCAAAACCTAATAAACCTAAACCACCACTAACTAAACCCTAAACACCTAAAACCCTAAAACCTAAACCACCTAACTCTACTAAACCTGAAAAAAACCCTCCCTACCTCTGACCCTCTTCATACCCACACTCACAAAATTCTAAACTACATAATATAAATCTTCCTAAAATATCTAATACCCCTAAAATCTTGACCATGACCTACCCTGGGCCCTAGGCTAAACCACTAGGCCAGGCCCAGGCCCTAAACTACTAAACTACCCTGAAGACCTAAATAAACTACAAAGCTAAAAAAATAAAACCCTAAAGACTAACTACCCTAGGCCTAACCCTAATATACTAAAATAAAACCAAAACAAATGATAAGACACTAAACTATAAAAAAATGAAAACATAAAATAAAAACTTAAATAAAACTAAAAAAACTTAAAAATAAATAAAATAACAAATAAAATAAACAAAATAAAATAAAACAAACCTAAACTAGAAAATAAAATAAACTTAAGAAAAATAACAAAATAAAACTAAATGTAAAATAAAATAAAATTAAACTACAAAATAAAATAAAATAAATAAAACATAAAAAAACCTAAAATGAATAAAAAACTAAAATAAACTAAAACCTAAACTTAAATAAAAAAGATAAACAAAATAAAATAAACCTAAACCTAAACTAAAATAAAACTAAAATAAATAAAAACCTAAATAAAACCAAACTAAACTAAAATAAATAAAATAAACTAAAAATAAAAACCTAAACTAAAAAATATAACCTAAAGTAAACCTAAAATAAAACCTAAACCCTAAACCAAAAAATAATAAAATAAAACCTAAACTTAAACCTAAAAAATAAAATAAACTTAAAAATAAAATAAAATAATTACTAAAAAGTAAACCTAAACCTAAAATAAATTAAAAAAAAACCTAATTTAAAATAAATAAACCTACTAAATAAACTAAACTAAGAAAAATTAAAAGTAAACCTAAATAAAATAAGAAATAAAATAAACTCAAAATAAATAAAATAAAACTAAATCAACTAAATAAACTCACTGGGTTTGCTTAATTAAAAACTAAACCCTAAATTCTAAACCCTACTACACCACATAACTCTAAACCCTAAACCCTGGCCCTAAACCCTAGCTAAATGCTAAACCTTAAAACCAAACCCTAAACCTACAACCTAACCATGAACCACAGCCTAAACCAAAACCCTAAACAAAAACATAAAACCCAAAACTCTAAAAACTAAAAAACCTGACCCTAAACCCTAAGCACAAACTTTAAACCTACCTAACCTAAACCTAAACCCTAAACTCACCCAAAACCCTAAGTACTAAGATTGGGAAGAACCTTGATGGTAGAAACATCACCATCAACTAGGCTCAGTCTAGATCTGGTGGTGGAGGCGAAGGTAGAGGCCAGATTATCGTGATGGTGGGGATGTATCTGTGGATATGGGGTGGTGGTAGCAATGGTGGTTATGGAGGTAGGAAGAGTGATGGAGGTTATAGGCTGTAGTGGGGAGGAGAGATCATGTTTATGATGGTAGATCTTGTTACTCAAGAGGGGGTGGTTGATGGGAATAGAATAGTTTATTGATCCTTGCTATGGAATGTCTTTATGGTAGAGATGGTTCTGCTTATCTATAGTTTTTTATTTACTCTATGGATGCTCTTTCTTGATCTATGTCATTGCTTGTGTCTTAGAACACTTTGGGTGCTACTTGGTCGAATAAATTAAAAAGAAGAAATGTTGAATCTAAATTTGTTCTCAATTAAAAAATACCTTAATCCCTAAATCCTAAACTAAATCTTAAACCCTAAATCTAAAACCAAAACCCTAAACCCTAAAAATTCTAAACCAAAAATAGTAAACCATAAACCCTAAACCCAAAACCCTAAACCCTAAACCCAAAACCCTAAAACCTTAAACCCTAAACCCTAAACCCTAAACCCTAAAACCATAATACCTAAACCCTAAAACCTACAATAAACCCTAAACCTAAATCACAGACCTAAACTTTAAACCCTAAACCCTAAACTAACATTAAATCCTAAACCCTATACTAACCCTAAACCTAAACCCTAAACCCTAATCCCTAAACCATGAATAAAGATGTCATTAGGGTAGATCAAGAATGACCTAATCTAACATAATCATGGTAGTTAAACAAAATGACTTCAAGAGACTTTCCCTTCACTATTAGATTTGAATTCCCCTAACCCTATCTCATATTATAATACCATATATTATAGTATAATCCGAATCATATATTTGAGCATGTAGTGATGTGTATTTTGGATGTTATAAGATGTTTTGAAATGTTTTAGTATATTATGGTATTTGCATAGTCTATTTTTAATATAAATCATAAAAGATTGATTTAATAAATCATATAATGAAATTTGTTAAATTTGAAGTGGGAAGTTTGTTACCAAAGGTGTGCTATGCCACTTGTAGTCTAAAATAAGATTTTATATTCTAAATTATATGTTGTAGCATAGTATAACATCATATATCATAATATATTGTTCTTCACATTTTAAATTCTTTTAGTATTATACAATCATGCAATCGAGCCTACTAGCATTATTTATAAAAATGTTGATTTAGACTTTAAAATGGAATTTGGAATTTGGTAAATCATAATATATATTGTTTCAATTTAAAATATGTAAGTGATACGACTATAATATATAGTTTTTTATTATTTATACTAATTTTAAGATATTTTTTCTTATGAAATCCCTTGTCATCTGATATGCAATATAATATAATATAATATAATATGTTACAGTGTATTATGATATAGGATGCCATAACATAGTGTAGCATCATGCATTATAGCATACTTGTGTATTACTACTTATTGTTTAGCATATTTTAGTTTGTTATAGTATGATGTAGTAGAGTTTGTACTAGTATAATTAAATACTAATTTATAGAGATGATGGGATTTGGCCAAATTAAAAGTTTAGGAACAACATTGGGGTGTGCTATGGTGTGTCATTTAATCAAAAGAAAGGAATTTTGCATCCAAAATAAATGTTCATTTTCAACCATATTTTATACATTATATATTATCATTTAAGGTGTAATGTAAGATAATATATTAAATGAAAGCATATTAAAATATAATGTACATAACTATATAACTCACATATATATGAATGTGGTGGTGTGTTATTAAATGTTATGTATATTTTAGTATGTTTTACTTTTATAATAAGTTGGGTCAAAACTCACAAAAATTTAATTTGAAGGTTGAGATGGAAGAATTTGCCAAATTCATGGCACTGTAAGAAGCATCACCAAAATTATGCTATTTTGTACCATTTCTAATAAAAAATAATAATTTTACATCCAAAATGAACATTATTCATATTTTGAGAAATTTTTTTTGTTTGTTCCTTTTAAGTGATTATAATGAGGTGTAATGTTAGAAAAAATATTATATTATAGCAAATTATAATATAAGATCATATATTATAATATAATATAATGTGTTAATTCACACTATAATATGTTTAGCATGATAATGTATAGTTAGTTTGAGTTTGCACCATCATAAATCATAAAATGTTGATTAGAATGTTAAGATGATGTAATTTGAACAAATACATTATTAGGCTTTTGGTTGAAGTATTAAAGGTGATAAGAAGAAATAAGATTTGATAATTCCATGTCAAGGAAATGGAGGGAGATCCATTAGGGGAACACACATACATTGGACATGACATGTGAGGGGTCTATGTCGAAGGCATAGAAGAAGCAAATCTGCTGGGGATAAGGGTTGAATTTGATTTGACAATATGATTTGTGGAAATAAAATCTACTAGGGATAATAATCTATAATTCACCAAGGATTAAGATTGAATTGACTTTAATTTGTTTGTTTAATTATTAGAGATACATCTGCTAGATATGGGCTCGAGTTTGCTGGGGATCGAATATATGAACCTTCCATTAGGGAAGCAGGTTCAGGCTATCCCTTGGGATTGGGATTTGAGTTTGATTCCATATATTTGATTAGGGATGTATCATTAAGAATAAGAGTTTGGTTGGATTTAATTTAGACTCTACTTGGGAGTTGGTTTAATTTGGCTCCTGAGAGGTTGGTTTTGAATTTGATTTGTTTGCTTGAGTTATTATGATTTGAGGCTCCATTGGAGAAGGTTATGATTTTAACTCCACTCAGAAAATAATATTAGGTTTTATTTAATGAGTTAATGTATGGACCTATCGTGTGCAATGAACCCAGAAGGCTATATCAGCTTTGACCTAACTCAGGTTTACAAATCCAAAGGGATAGTCTACCAGCTACGGGGTAGAGCTAGCCAACCTTTGGGGTTGCCTATCGATGTGCAATGGCTATGCTAGGAAGAGGCATATCATACTTACATCTTCCAAAGTGAGGAATAATCATGTGACAGGATCAACAAATCAACACTAGACTCTTGAGTGAATGTCATTGGGGACTTCTATCAACTCAAAGTAGTCGAATTAATTTTATCTTCATTTCATGTGATTTGATATGATTTATTTGGGTTTTGATTTCAAATTGAGGGCATATCCACTAGGGATGTGAGCTTGATCAAATTTAATAGATTTAATTTATGGACCATGGGTTGGATCCACGAGAAGGGGCTATATTGGACTTGTCTTCAGATTTACAAATCCAAATGGATAGTCTAGTAGGTGTGGTTGAGCTAGCCAACCAAAGGGGTTGGATTTTTAGTGCTATGCTAGGAAGAAGGGCATAACATATTTACATCTTCTAAAGCGGAAAAGCTGCGGGGTGACTTGTTGGTAGCACAACAAATTGAACGACTTAGGATGACTACTGAGTGAATGTTGTTGGGGACTTATGTCAACTTAAAGTAGTTCCCTATAGGAGTTTCTTGACTACCTACACATAGGATGCATTTTCAAATCCATAACTAAATATATATTTTGTTTATATCTTTGTGTGGACCCTATTAGTGTGAGAGGGACCATATTGAGAAGGGGCTATGTCGGCCTTGACCTATCTGATTTCTTGGACCAAGGGAAATATCCATGGGACAAATTCTCTAACCGGTGGTGATTAGGAAAGGAAGCGTCCAATTTGATAGTAACCCGTGGTGTCTAAATGGGATGCAAGGATGTGATCCAAATATAGTGCCGGGGAGGTGATAGGGACATTATCAATCCTAGAAAAGAAAGCTTATAGGTGTAAGATGGCCAACTCAAGGAGAAAGTATAGACTTACATCTACCATGAGTGGTGTATATGGTAGAACCAACCAACCTAAGGTGTATCCATTAGCATGAGTGGTGTATCATGAGTATAGTGAGAACCAACCAACCTAAGGTGCCGTCGATGTGAAATGATCAAAATAAAAGTATGGGCTTATAACTTTCCAAGTAGAACTAATCATCAAGATAGTCTATCATCGGTGGGATAGATGATATATGACCTAAAGTGACTACTTGGGGGCCAGGAAGGACTAGACCTAGACTTGAAGTAGTTAGGAGGGAAGGAGCCACTTGGGGTATCCTAAACCTCAAATATACTCGACCAAATCAATGCACGAAGGTGAATCAAGAAGAAAGTGTAGACTCACATCCTCTTAAATGAAAACATGAGGGTAGCTTATCATATGCGGTAAGGCCTACTAAACTAACAAGGCACTTGTCGGTGTGCAGTGAATAAGTAAGGAAGGAAAGTGTAGCAGACTTACATCCTCCAAAGCAAGAAGACTACTGGGGTGACACACTAGCAGGGTAGGTAGTCAGCTCGACCTAGAGAAGCTTCAGAGTGAGTGTCGCTGGGGGCATTATCTTAACTTAGAGTAGCCTAAGATAAAAATATGTGTTTATTTTATATGTTTCTATGTAGTTTATGTTTGTGTTGTGTCGATGAAGGTTAGAACATTGCTCGGGTTCCTTATACCTACCCTAAACACATCGTGGTAGATTCACAAACAAGAATACTTTCAACTTGGAAGAGATTGAATTCAAAATGGAATTTTCATTAATGATAATTATTTTCAAACATAATTTATTATATTTTTTAAAATAGAGCCCATTGATTGGAAGCATTGGGTGCTCTACCTTATGATTAATAAGTTGATAAGATCCTCTTTGGTAAGCCTTCTCTATGGCAAAAGGGCCTTCCCAAGTGGGTTCAAACTTGCCTCCCATCTTACAATGGGCAACAATCGGTCTCCTCAGATCTAAAATAAGCTCTCCTACTTGAAAAGCTCTAGGACAGACCAACTTGTTATGAGCTTGAATCATTTTATCTTTTTACAACTTGAGGATTTGGATTGCCCGCAGGTGTCTCTCCTCCAAACCTTCAAGCTCTTCTAATCGCAACTTAGCATTCTACTCTATTGTGATCTTGCTACCCACAACTATCCTTAGTGATGGGAGTTGGACTTGTAGTGGTAGAATAACTTCCCATACACTAAGGAGAAAGAGTAGGCTGAGTTGTAGTTTTATATGTGGTTCAGTAGGCCCATAAAGCTTCAACTAAGTACTCATACCACTATTGCTTATTATTGTTAAGTGTCTTCTTCAGTATTTAAATGAGCATTTTATTGAAAGCTTCTACTAAGCCATTTACCCTCGAGTAGTTGATGGTAAAATATCTCCAATCTATTATATGTCTCCAGGAAAAGTTGTTGATCTCATTGCTCTTGAATGTAATACCATTATCGAGATATAATT
This sequence comes from Cymbidium sinense, assembly GCA_021442155.1. Lineage (NCBI taxonomy): Eukaryota > Viridiplantae > Streptophyta > Magnoliopsida > Asparagales > Orchidaceae > Cymbidium > Cymbidium sinense. The sequence goes on from JAKCPB010001017.1 coordinate 103,810, forward strand.
CATCAAGGCACTCCAAACCTATATATGATCTAGTTCTTAAAAAACTAGAGCACATCTTGGTTGTGACCTCTCAGTGGAATCGAGCCCATTTGGAAAAGTAGTTAGTAGCTAAGATGAACGATGGCCCTTGGAAGAAAGAGGATCAATAGGACCCACTATGTGGTAAACACTTGAATGGCCATGAGGCCAATGTTGGATGTAGAATGTTGGGTGGTAGGTGTAGGACACACCGTGTATTTGACATTGGTGGCATCACCTGGCGTATAATGGATTGATAATTAGCCTCAACATGGATTAGGCGATAGTTGAGGTAGTAGAGTGTGTTTTCCTTCTCCATCATTGGCTTGGGCAAAGCACCAAGGTAGTCTTCTAATGCGATGTAAAAAATGAGCACTTGCGGGATAGGGCTAGAGCTGGTGTCATGAGGTAATGCTTGATGTCTTCGAAGGCATGCTCATACTTGTCTTCCCACTTGAACTTGGTGTCCTTTTTGGAAAGTGTTGAGAATGGATGACATCTTCCGATAAGTTGGATAAAATCATGTTAGATATTCCAACCACCCTTGGAATGATTTGAGTTGAGTTAAACTTTTAGGGGTGGCATTTCTAATATTGCCTTATGCTTCTTATCGATTTAGATTCCTAGTGTCGGACAACAAACCCAAGGAATTTTTGCTCTACTCCAAATAAACACTTTAGGGGTTCATTTTGAGGTTAAATTATCTTAAATGTTTGAAAACTACTATCAAGTCAAAGAGATGGTCTTTTGTTTCTACTTTTGAGCACAAAATCATTGGCATAACACTCGACTTGATGATTAATGATTTCATCAAGATTTGATTCATAAGCTTGGTATGTAGCATTAGCATTTTAAGGCTAAAAGGCATGACCTTATAGTAATAGATTCGGTGGGGTTCTAAAGGTAACATTTCTTTCATCTTCAAGGGTCATCTTTATTTGGTTATATCCAAGTGAGCCATCCATGAAAGAGAATGATGCATGAGATGAGGCAATGTCCACCATCAACTCTAGGATTCGTAGTGAAAATTCATCTTTTCAACATGCCTTATTTAAATCCATAAAATTAACACATATGTGAATTTGCCCATTCTTTTTCTTAACTAGGATGATGCTGGCTAACCAAGTAGGATATTTTTCTTTTCAAATGAAACCGGCATCGTCGGTTTCTTGACTTCATAAATGACTTGTTCTTCTATGTCTAATTGCATGTGTCTAAGAGCTTGCTTGATAGGGTTAGCAGTAGGCTCAATTGTTAGTTATAGATTGCTATGTCAAGAGCCAATCCAGACATCTCTTCATAACTCCATGCAAAGTAACCCTTAAACTCAGTCAATAGCCTAACTAAGTCATTAGTTTCTATTTCATTCAATAAGAACGTGTATGTAGTGGATCTTCTTGATTCTAAGTTGATTTCCTTGAGCTCATCAATGGTTGACTTGATCTCTTCTTTGAACTCTGGCGGTGCATCTTTGACTTCAAAATCATTTGGATCATCTGAAGTTTCTAAGCACATCTCCTCATATGAGTTAATGTGATTTGAAAAGAACCTATTAGATTCCAAATGATTGGTAATGACTAGTAATCATCATCATCGACTGGACCCACTCTTGAATCAGTCCGATATTGATTGAGAGCTTTGTATTTGTTCTTCCATATTCTTTTGAAGTAGTTGACTTGCTTTGACCAAGTATGTGGGATTAACCCTTTCTTTGCTAAATTGAACACATAGCAAGTACCAATCAAAAGGAAATTATATTAAATCTTTATATGAATCATCCTCAAGTTGCATCAACTTCTTGACTTGAGGATGATGCTCCCAAAGAACCTTTGAGTCTTCACACTTGTGGATGACTTAGGAGCTTCATAACGACCAACCCTGCTTTTGAGAGGAAAGTGGGGTCGAGCTAAAGTTTCCAACTAATGCCCAACTATTTCACATATAGACTTGGATACACTTATGCTTTGCTTTGGAGCAGGTCTTCATCACTATCTCAAGTGTCACCTCAAGGGAATCTATTTGAGAAGAGTGGCAAGTGTGCTAACCATATACTCACCTATGAACTAGATTGTAAGTCTATATGAATAGCAGGTGTACACGGTTGCTGGGACATACCTTTTATTGGGTGGCCAATAAGGGTTTTCCACCCTAGGCGCCTCTAAGCGGCCTCTTCCTCTGGTGGAGGTCGTCGTCTACCCATATGTTGAATGGAGTAATAAACTATGGGTGAAATCTAATGTGCTCCACTTCCTCCTCCAAGTCTATTTTTCCCTTTTATTTTCTTTTCATATTCTCTTTTCTTCTATTTTCTTTTTCACTTTGTTTTCATTTTCTTTTCTTTTATTTTAAACTTTGGCCAAGTTCATGAGAATAGACTTGAGAATTTTGAGAGGTAGTAAGCGCATCTCATATATGCCAACCTCATGAGCGTAAATGGCTTGAGATCTCTTTTAACACATAGATGATCTCACCTCCTCTTCATACATTAATGTAGAAGGAATGGAACTATGTTGTTCTTATGTATCCATGGTTTCCCAAAGCAAAGCATTGAAAGATGTATCTGAGTATATAATGTGAAACTTGGCTTCGCTCTTCCAATCATCTATCTCCAAGGGCAACACTATAGAGCCTAAGGCTTGTTGACCTCACTTTTGGAGTGCAAATTCAATTTTCCCATCTTAGACTTAAGAGTCTTCTAGACACTATGACTTCTCTAGACATAAGACACTTCAATTAGGTAACACTTAACCTAAGTCTAAGGACATAGAAGGGTTAACCATAGAATTAGGTTATGCCTTTGGGATTAGGATAATCCACCTACCCTACAACCCAAAGCCAATCCATGTTCACCTTCTAAAATGAAACCTCAAGTTCAATTCAAACATCAAATTAAAATCTAAATCCAAACCTAAATTTCAAAACCAAATGATTAAAGCCCATGATCAAATCCAAACTTGAAACCCAAGCCATATATGACCTATCCCATGGACTTAGCTAAATCTTAATCCAAATCAATCCAAAATCAATTGATTTTCTCATAATAAATTTATATCTTCAATCATCTTCCTAAATATAAATCAAATCTACATTCAAATGATCAAAACTAAATCAGACTAAATCAAATTAAATCAAAACCCTTCTCAAGCCATATTGCCTATCCCATAGACTTAGCCACATCTTAATCCAAATCAAGTCAAACTCAATTGATTTTCTCATAAATCAATCATATTTTCAATCATCTTCACAAATTTAAATGAAATATACATTTAAATCATCAAAACTAAATCAAATCCAAATTAAAATCCAAACCTAAGCCACATGACCCAACATGGACTTAGCCAAATTTCTTCATTCCAAAACCCAAATTCAATTGATTTTCTCATGAATCAATCATACCTTCAATCATATTCACAAATATAAATTAAATATACAATTATCAAGCCAAACCAAAATCAACCCATGTCAAACCCAATTACAATTGAATTTAGATATCAATCCCAAATCCATATATAAACTCAACTAAATCAAACTCAATCAAAATTAAGCCAACTAAACCCAATTGGTCCACTTGACCCAAGTGGCCAATTTGATCTTTGAGGTAAGTTCTAATCCTACCAAATTGGATTGAACAAAGCCATCAAAACCTCCCATCATGATTGTTGATCACCCTAGGTTGATCAATTATCACAAATTGGGTCAAGTCAATCTTGGTCATTTGACCAAGTCAACCCTTTAACCAATATGAACCCAAACTAGCAAAACTAAGCCAAATCCCTGGAAATCAATGATTCATATCAAATCAAAATCAATATTTGAATATGACTTGACCTTCAATTGAGTCAAACCAAACCCAATCGTCCCTCTTGACCCAAGTTGACCCAAATTGACCTAAAAGACCAAATTCGATCAAATTAAAATATAAACCAAATTGCAACCAATGACTCAAGTTCATTCCAAATTGATTTGAACTTGACCAAAGCCATGATTGGACCCAATTGAACCCAATCGACCTACATAGCCCAAATTGACCTAAAGGTTCAGGTTGGCCAAAATCAAAACCAAATCTAAATTAATTAAAACCAAAGGCTACAATCATCTTCAATTGGTCAACTAAACCAAACCAACACCCAACCCAAGCCAATTTGGCCAATTTGTTGAAATTGGTCAACTTAACCCATTTGACTCAAATAAATTCAAATGAGCCAAAATCAAATCTAAGCCAAACTAAACCAAACCAATTGAAACAATACATCTCAAATAATCATATGAACTTGGCCCAACCCTTGGTTTGACCCAATTTGACCAATTGGTCAACTTGACCACCCAAACCCAATTTGACATAAATGAATCAAATTGAGGCAAACCTAACCAAATCAACTCTAATTGACTTGAAATTTGGGAAACCACTTTTGGCTCATTTCAAATCTGCCCAAGTCAAATCCAATGCCAAATTCATTCTACCCTTGGGTCAAAGGCATCACATGAGACAAATCACCCATGTAAGTGGTCATTTCCATTTCTTGGTACTCTTCCAATGGTCCACTAGGCACTAGGACACTCTCCAACTTGACCCAAGGGGTGATTGGGTCAAACATGACCCATGGGAGGTGAAATCACTAAGCCCTACCTATTAGAGCATTTAAAACCCATAGGACACCCATGACTCCTCCTTGGCAGCCACCTCCACACCTTCAACCAACCAAGTTGAGCCAACTCACCTCCTCCCTGCCACCCATGACACCCTGAGATGACCGGATGGCCACTAGAAGCCAAACCTGATCCTACCATCCGATTAAGATGAAGGGGGTATACAACCCCTCATTTCCACTCAAACACACACACAAATCATTCCTCAGAGCCCTAGCTACCCAAGATGAGCTGCTAGAGCCATTCCCTGAGCTCCCAAGCTCATTCCTCGATCAAAAAATGCCATTCCCATCCATTTCAAAATAGGACACTCCCATTTTTGACCTAACTTCCCCATTTCTCCATCAAACTCAAATTAACTTTTTAATCATGTACCATTTAGGCCCTTTTATTTCCTAGGATCATTGCAAGTTTATTTTCCATGCATATCTTGTTGGCTCATAATTATTTAGTTATTTACTTGACCTAAGTAAGGGTAATTAATTCATCTAATTAAGAGTTCAACTTAATTAACCCATAAAATTTCATTTCATCATTAAATCAAATCACTAATGTGAATGGGTTTAAAACAACAAGTGATGATTTCTTTTCTCTCTTTAAATCAAATCAAATCCAAAACTTAATTAATAAAGCTTTGGTTTGCTTTAAATAATCTTATTTCATTTGATTGTCCAGAACTAGTTTGGTTGAATGAATCACATGCTTATATTTGATTGTCCTCTTTCCAATCATGTTAAATATTGTGTCATTAGAATTCATGCATCCATCTTTTCAAGTCAAGTAAAATAAATAAATTCCTTTATAAAGCTTGCATGTGTTGATTTAATTTATATATGTGGTAATTATTATCCTTATTAAATCAAATGTATTTTCAAAAGCTTATAAATGAGTAATAATATGTGTTATGATGTTATTATAAATATGTAAGAAATGCATGTGCTTATAGCTTAGTGTATGAATGTTGAGTTCTCTTTCCTCTATTCATGTGTTGATTTATATAAGATTGAATGGTAATGGGTATATAGTTTGACATCCACGAGAACACGAGGCTTTAGCTATTGAGGTCATTTGATTACCTTACTTCTTTGGTATTCTTGGTTGATGAAATCAAAAAGAAAAATGTTGAATCTAAATTTGTTCTCTGTTAAAAAAAAACTAAAACCATGACCCTAAACTAAAACATGAACCCTAAACCTATAATCTAAACCATAAAATAAACCCTAAAATAAACCCTAAACCTAAAATTTAAACCTATTATAAACCCCAAAACCCCAAACCACAAATAAAGCAGTAAACCCGACAACTAAAAACCTAAACTTAAACTAAATAAGCATAAAAATAAAATAAATAAATAAACTAAACCTATATAAAATAAAATAAAAAAATAAATAAACCTAAACTAAACCTAAATAATCCTAAATGAACTTAAACCTAATTAAAATAAAATAAAATAAAAATAAAACTAAATAAAAATAAATAAAAAACCAAACTAAAAAAATAAACTTAAATGAAAACTAAATAAATGAAACTAATAAAATATAAAAATAAAAGAGAAATAAGAATAAATAAAATAAATAAATAAAACCTAAATCTAAATAGATAAAATAAACTACCAAAAAAAAAGAACTACCTAAAATAAACAAAATAAAATAAACATAAACTAAACTAAAATAATTACTAAAATAAAGAAAACTACTAAACTATTAACTAAACCTACCTTAACAAAATAAAATAAAACTTAAATAAACCTAAAATAAAAACAAAACTAAACCTAAAACAAAATAAAAATAAAATGTAAAACTAAAATGGATAAAACAAAACTTAAACTAAAAAACAAAATAAAATAATACTAAATAAAAATAAACATAAATAAATAAACCTAAAAAAAATAACTAAAAATAAAACCTAAAACTAAAATAAATAAAAAATAAATAAACAAACTAAATAAAATAAAATAAAACCTAAATGAGATAAAATAAAATAAACTAAAATAATTAATAATCTAAATAATATAAACCAAAAAATTTGCTTTAAACAAGATCATACCCTGAAAAATAATAATCCCTAAAATAAAAAAATAAAACCTAAAAAAAAGAGCCTTAAACTACCTAAAACTAAAAAATAAATAAACCTAATAAAATAACCTAAACTAAATGGGTAACCAAATGAAATAAAACTATAATGAATGAGCTAAAACTGGGCTAAAATCAGGCCTATGACCTGGTTGTCCTCCTAACTAAAATACCTAAACTGAGCCTAAACTAAACCCTGACTGGGCACAAATAAAACCTAATGACTGATAAAAACTGACACTACTAAGGCATGACTATAAACCAAAAAAAAACTAATAAAAAATAAAACCTGACTTAAATAAAATAATAAAATAAAAATAAAAACTGACTAAAAAAAAATAAACTAAAATAAAATAATGAAAACCTAAACTAAAATAAAAAAATAAAATAAACCTAATAAATATAAAAGAAAAAAAAAACTAAATGTGGATAAAAAATCAAATAAATCTAAAATAAATAAAATAAAAAACTAAATAAAATAAACCTAAAAAATAAAATAAAACTAAAATAATAAAATAATAAAATCTAAATCTATAAAGAAAACCACAAATAAATATAAAATAATAAATAAAATAAACCTAAACTAAAATAAACTAAACTAAAATAAATAAAATATACACCTAAACTAAAACTAAGTAAAACTAAATAAAATAAAATAACAAAATAAACTTAAACCTAAACTAAAACTAAAATAAAACAAAACCTAAAAACTAAAAATAAAATAAAACATAAACCTAAAAAAAATCTAAATAAAACATAAAATAAATAAACTTAAACCTAAATAAAACAAAAAATAAACATAAAATAAAACCTAAACTAAAATAAATACTTAAAATAAATAAACTAAACTAAATAAAATAAAATAAAAAATAAAATAATAAAATAAACTAAATAAAATAAACCTAGTTTACTTAATTAAAAATACATAAACCCCAAATCTTAAACCCTAAACCCTAAAAATCCTAAATCTAAACCCTGAACTACCAACCTGAGCCCTAAACCTAAAACCCTAAAAATGTTAACCCTAATATAAACCCTAAACCTTAAACCCTAACCTAAACCCTATCTAAAATAACTTAAATAAAGCTAAAGTAACTAAAATATTTAAAAAATAAACCTAAACATAAACCTAAAGAATGGGGCGATAGGAACATCAGGTCAACAGACTGCAGATCTAGTGATGGAGGCAAGGTAGAGGTGGCGGTTATCCATTAGTGGTGGGGGATCTAGGGTCTTTGGTGGCTAAGGTGGTGGTGAGTAGTGGTGGTTGTGGAGCGAGAGAATGATAGAGGTTACCATGGTGGTGAAGGAGAGAGAAGATGAGATATGATGGTGGATCCTTTTCGAGAGGCGGGGTTGTTGATGGGAACTAGATGAAGAATGGATTGATCTACTTATGGAATTATGTATTTATGATAGAGATAGTTCAAGTTATCTAAGGTTTATGATTTGCTCATGCCTGCTCATTTTATCTATGTCATTGCAAGCTTTAGAAAACTTAATGTGTTACTTGGTTGATGAAATCAAAAGAAAAATGTTGAATCTAAATTTATTCTCTGTTAAAATCATAAACCATAAACCATAAACACTAAAAAAAAATAACCTAACTAAACACCCTAAACCCTAAAACCTACTACCCAAAACCCTAAACTCTAAACAAAACCACAACCAAACAAAAAATACCTAAACCCTAAACACACCCTAAAATAAACCATAACCAAAACATAAAAGCTAAAAACCTAAACCTATACTATAAACAAAATAAAATAAATTAAAAAACCTAAACAATAATAACAAGCCTTTATCCCACTAAATGGTCATACATGAATCATCTCCATTGTCATTATGTGTTAAATTCTCATTTAATTCAAGCATACTAAAGTCATTTTTTTACATCTTAACCAAGTCTTTTAGTCTACCTCTTTTTTTAACACAAGGCAAATCTAATGCATCTACTCTCTGGTCATGGGCGGACGCTTTATGTGGCCAAACCATCTAAGACTCTCTCTAATCTTATCTTCTAGAGCTACTCCAACTTTCTCCAAACATACTCATTTCATATTTTATATCTAAGAGTATAGCCACTCATCCTATGCATCCTCATCTGTAACACTTAATTTGGTCTCATGCTTCTCTTTTATTGGCCAACATTGCACCATAAGTCATTGCAGGTCTTATCACCAACTTATAAAATTTTCTCTTAAGTTTAAGTTGAACTTTTCTATCACATAATAGGCCAGATGCATTCCTCCAACTCAACCATCCAACATGAATTCTACTAATAATATCTGGATCTATTTCACCATCATTTTGAATATTAGAGCCTAAATATCTGAATCACTCACTCTTATTAATAGCTTGTTCTAATGTGACAACCACCAAAATTCTACAACTAAAACTACACCAATATGTTCAATTTTAGACCTACTTAAACAAAAACCTTTAGACTCTAATGTTAACCTCCATAATTCAAGTTTCTCTTGGACTCTCTCTCTAGTCTTATCAACAAGAAGAATGTCATTAGAAAAGCATACACCATGGTACATCTTCTATAAATGCCAGTAAGAACATCCATAATTAAAGCAAAAAAAAGATAAGGGATTAAAAGTGTTGATATAATCCAACTAAAATAAATATTTTGTCAATCCTCCTTGTGTTTGGACACAAGTACGACTAGTATACATATCCTTAATGACTTGAATATAACCAATATTAACTCCATTTCTATTCTAGAACTCTCCAAATAACATCTCTTGAAACTTTAACATAAGCTTTCTCTAAATAAAAATTATCATATAGATCCTCCTTACTTTCTCTATACTTCTCCATCAAACCTCTTAACAAATGTTAGCATAGTAGATCCAGGCATGAAACTAAGCGATTGTGAAACTTTTGTATCACATCATAACCTATCTCAATTACTCTCCCATAATTTTATTGTGACACATTAACTTAATTCCTATAATTTGCACACTCTTGTGCATCACCTTTATTCTTAAATATAGACAGAAACTCTTCCTCCACTCATTTGACATCTTTTTAGTCTTTAAAATAGCATTAAAAAAACCTAAACAAAAATAAGAAAAATTAAACTAAAATAAAAACATAAACTAAAACCAAAACCTAAACCTAAAAAAAAACTAAACTAATATTAAATAAATAAAACCTAAACTAAACAAAAAAAATTAAAACCTATAAAATAAAATAAACCTAAAATAAAATAAAATAAACCTAAATATAAAAATTAAATTTAATAAAACCAAAACCTAAACATAAAAATAAACCTAAAATAAATAAAAAACATAAAACTAAAACCAAAATTAAAATAAAATAAAATAACCATAAAATAAACTAAATAAATTAATAAAACCTAAACATAAACCTAAATAAACTAAACTAAACTAAAAAATAAATAAAATAAAATCCACTAAACTAAAGACTAAAATAAACCTAAAATAAACCTAAACCTAAAAAAAATAAACCTAAACCTAAACTAAAAATAAAAAAAATAAACTAAAATAAAATAAATAAAATAACTAAAAAAATGAACTTAAACCTAAACTAAAATAAACTAAAATAAAATATAATACAAAATAATATACCTAAATAAAATATTAAACTAAATAAAATAAAATAAACCTAAATAAAATAAAATAAACTAAAATAAATAAAATAAACTAAATAAATCTACCTTGGTTTGCTTAATTTTAAAAATAATAAATAAAATAAATAAAATGAAAAAATCCTAACCCATGTTGTAAATCTACCATAAACCTAAATAAACTACCTGCTGCCTAACTACCACTAACTACTCCCCCTACTAAACAGAGCTAAATCCACAATCCTGATCCTGATCAGGCCCTTAAACCCTGGGCCAAGGCCACAGGCCCTGGGCCTGGGCTAGGCCACTGACTAAACAGCCTGACTAACCCAGGCCACCAGGCCACACTAATACTAGGCCCTAGGCCATGGGCTAATGACCTACTGGGCACTGGGCCTCCTGGGCCAAGGCCAACCATGGGCATCTAGCCACTGGTACTAAGCCCAAATAACAAAACCCACAGGCCCATACCCTAAACCTAAAAAGGCTAAAGGTTAAATCCTTCTAAATAACTGACCTCCCTAAACCCTAAACTCTGATAAACCAAATAATAAATAAAATAACTAAATGATAAAACCTAAATAAAAATAAAATAAACTCAAAAATAATAAATAAATAATAAATAATATTTTTAATAAAGATAAATAAACTAAATAAATAAAATAATCTAAATAAACTAAAATTTTGCTTGGGTTAAACCTACCAACCCAGATCCCAACATTAACTGATCTCCAGGCTAAACTGATCCTAAACCTAAAACCTAAATAAATGATCATAAACTAACCACTGAGCCCAACCACCTATAAAGCTCTCCAAACCTAGGCCTGACCCCAGGACCTCTATAGAATCACAAACTGAGCCCACAAGGAAACTAGCTAAACAAGAAACTAAACCTAAATGAATGACACCATGACAGCAAGGCTTACCTGAATACAAAACTGGGCTCAGGCTGAGCCAGGCCAAACCACAACCTGACCACCCCTGACCTAAAATAAGGCCAAAACCCAAAACCCTATTCTAGGCCACAAACCTTAAATCACAAAACTAAATAAACTAAATAAAACCTAAATAATAAATAAAGAAAAGATAAAATAAAAATAAAATAAACTAAATAAAAAAAATACTAAATAAATAAAAATAAATAAAAACCTAAAACTAAACTAAACATAAAATAAACCTAAGAATAAAGTCTTAAAATAAAAAAACATAAATAAAATAAAGAAACCTAAAATAAAATGAAATAAAACTAAATAAAACTTAAACCTAAAATAAATCATAAAATAACTTAAAACATAAATAATAAACCTAAATCTAAAAAAAAACCTAAACCTAAAATAAAATATACAAAATAAATAAACCTAAACCTAAACTAATATAAACTAAAATAAAATAAAATACATAATGTTAAACTAAAAAACTAAATAAAATAAATAAACTAAAAAAACTAAACCTAAAATAAAAAAAATTAAACCTAAATAAACTTAAAAAAAAATAAAACCTAAAAAAAAAAATAAAATAAAATTAATTAAACCTAAACCTAAACAAATAAAAATAAACTAAAATAAAAAAACTAAACTTAAATAAATACCTAAATACATAAACTAAACTAAATAAAATAAAAGTAAACCAAATAAAATAAAATAAAATAAACTAAATAAAACTAAACCTGTTTACTTAATTAAAAAACCATAAACCCTAAATCTACCACACCTAAACCCTAAACCACACACTAAACCACTACCTAAATAAACCTAACCACAAACCCTAACAAACCCCCAACCATAAAGCATTAACCCAAACCCTAAACCTAAACCCTAAACCCTAAACCTAAAGCTAAAGTAACTAAATAAATTAAAAATAAACCTAAACCTTAAAACCTGTAAACCTACTAAACCTAAGAATGGGCAAAACCTTGATGGTAGGAACATCACCATCAACAAGACTCTATCTAAATCTGGTTGTGGAGGCGAACACAAAGGCGGCGGTTATCATAGTGGTGGTGGGGGATCTAGACATACTGGTGGGTATGGAGGTGGTTGTCGGAGTAGTGGTGGTTATGGAGGCAGAAGGAGCGACAAAGGTTTCAACCATGTTTGTGATAGAGGGAGAGATCAGGGATATGATGGTGGATCCCACTACTGAAGCGGGGTGGTTATGGGAATGGAGAAACTATAGAATAGCCAGTTGATTTATTACTTATGGAATTATGTATTTATAGAGGCGATTAAAGTTATCTAAGGTTTTGATTTGCTCTATGCCTACTCATTTTTTATCAATGTCATTGCTTGATTCTTAGACAACTTGGTGTGTTACTTGGTTGATGAAATCAAGAAAATGTTGAATATGAATTTATTCTCATTAAAAAAATCATAAACCATAAACCCTAAACTAAAACACGAACCCTAAACCAAAAAACCTAATCCCACAAACCCTAAACCTTAAAATCCCTAAACCCCAACAAAACCCTAAACAAACCTAAACCGACCCTAAAACCTAATAAACATTAAACCCTAAACCCTAAACCTAAAAAAAACCCCTAAACCCAAACCCTAAACCTTAAACACACCTTAAACATTAAACCATAAAACCTAAACCTAAACTAAATAAAACATAAAAATAAAATAAATAAAATAACCTAAATGAAATAAATAACATAAAATAAAATAAACATAAACTAAAAACCAAAAAACTAAAAAAAAAAACTAAACATCAAATACATAAAACTAAATAAACTAAAAAAATAAAACCTAAAATAAAATAAAACTAAACCTAAAAAATAAAATAAAATAACCTAAAAAATAAAAAATTAAATTAAATAAACCAAAAATAAATAATAAACCAAAATAAACCCTAAAATAAAACATAAAATAAAAATAAACCTAAACTAAATTAAAATAAACTAAAATAAAATAAATAAACAAAACCTAAACTTAAAATAAACTAAATAAACCTAATCTAAACTAAACTAAAATAAAATACTAAAAAAAAAGCCTAAACCTAAAATAAAATAAACCAAAAATAAACCTAAACTAAAACAAAAATAAGACCTAAAAAATAAAATAAAAATCCTAAACTAAACCTTAAAATAAACTAAAATAAAATATAAACAAAATAAATAAATAAAATAAATTAATTAATTAAACTAAATAAAATAAAATAACTAAAATCAAAATATAAAATAAAATAAATAAATAAATAAAATAAATAAAATAAACTCTAATTTTGCTTAATTTAAAATAAATAAAAATAAATAGAATAAATTTAAAACCCTCCTAAAAATGACTCTGTACTCACAAATCTACCTCTACTCTAAACACCTACCACTACCCTAGACCTAACCCAGGCACAGATCCTGGATCTTAGGCCCAAAAAACTGACCCAAGGCCACAACCTAACTGACCTAAACTTGGCTGACCACCTTACCCTGAGCCAAACCCTAGATCATAAATCCCTAAACTGGGCCATAGGCCCTAAATCTGACTAAAATGGAACTTTAAACCAAAACCTGAAACTGAGCCACTAGGCCAAAACTAAACCAGGCTAAACAGGGACCTTGGACTGACACTGGGCCCTGAAACTGGGCTGGTGTAGACAGACCCTGGGCCAGACTGAGTGCCACTGGGCCACTGGGCCTGACCACTGACCCTGAGTCTAAACCAGGCCCTGGGCCTAACCCCAGAACTAGGCTGACTGAAAACCTAAAACACCTGACCCAAACTAACCTAAACCCTGGGCTAAAGTACAATGACCCTAAACCACTCCACCAGATCACAGACCTACCCTCTCTAGGCCCTGGGCCTGACCCACCCCCACTACCTGAGCTATCTCTACCATTACCACCCTAAAACTAAACCTAAACCTAAATAAATAAAATAAAAATAAAATAAATAAAAAATGGATAAAAATAAAATAAAATAAGAATAAACCAAAATAAAATAAAACTAAAAAATAAAATAAAATAAAATAAAAAATAAAAATAAACATAAAATTAAACCTAAAAAATAAAATAAAAAATAAACCTAAACCCTAAATAAATAAAAGTTAAACTTAAAATAAATAAAAAATATAAAATATAAATAAACCTAAACCCAACTAAAATAAACTAAAAAAATAAAAACTAAAATAAACTAAATCTAAACCTTAAACTAAAATAAAATAAAATAAACTAAAATAAACCTTAACCAAGCAAAAAAATAAACATAAAATAAACCTAAAGTTAAACCAAAAATAAAAAAAATAAAACCTAAACTAATATGAAAATAAAAAAAAAATAAAATTGAAACCTAAAATAAAATAAAAAAATAAAAACTAAAAATAAAACTAAACCTAATAAAAAAATCTAAAATAAAATACCTAAATAAAACCTAAAATAAATAATGTAAATAAATAAAAATAAAAATCTAAATAAATTGAATAAACTAATTAATTAAAACTAAATTAACTAAATAAACCTAAACATCTTACTTAATTTTTTTCTAAAAAAACCTAAACCCTAAACCTAAACTCTAAACCTCTGAACAAATCCTATCTAAACCATCACCCTAACCATAACCTGAGCCCACCCTACTAAACAAATCCTAAATGCTAACCTAGGCCTAAACAGAAACCATAGGCAAACAATCTAACTGACTGACTGATCACTACTGAAACTCCCAAATGACTAAGCCTGACCAGGCACTTAAACCCTATAAACACTAGGCCCTGACCCACTATAAGCACGGATCCTAACCTCTAGGCCTAACTATGAAATCTAAACCCTGGCACTAACTGCAGACCACAGATCTAAAATCACTGAGCTGATCCACTGAGCCTATGCCAAACCCCAGGCCCTGATCAGCCCTGACCCTAAACCCACAAACCCAAACCCTCACTAAACCACAACTACTACCAAAAAGCTAAAACTTAAACATAAAATAAACTTAAAATTAAAACAAAATTAAATAACCTAAACCAAAATAAAATAAAAATATAAAATAAAACCTAATTAATTGACCTAAACAAAATGAGAATAGAAAATAAAATAAAACTAAACTAAAATAAATAAATGAAACCTAAACTAAACTAATTAATAAAAAAACCTAAATAAAAAAATAAGATAAACTTAAAATAAAATAAAATAAGACCAAATAAAATAAAATATAAACTAAATAAAACCTAAATAAAAAATAAACCTAAAAAAACCTAAAATATATAAATAATAAAACCTAAACATTAAACTAAAATAAGACTTAAACCTAAAATAAAAATAAAATATACTTAAACCTAAACTAAAATAAATAAAACCTAAATCTATACCTAAAATAAAATAAAATTAAACTTAAACCTAAATCCCAAATAATATAAAAAAAACTAAAAATAAACCTAAACCTAAATAAAAAAATAAAACCTAAAAATAACCCTAAAATAAAAATGTAAATCCTAAACCTAGAAAAATAAAATAAACACCTAAACCAAAATCTATAAATAAAAAATAAAACTTAAACCTATAAAATAAAACAAAAATAAAATTAAACCTAAACCTAAACCTAAACTTAAAAAATAAACTAAAATAAATAAATTGAACAACAACAACAACAACAACAAGCCATTATCCCACTAAGTTGAGTTACATGAATCCGCCATTTATTTGATTGTATGTGTTAAATTCTCATTCAATTCAGTATATCGGTCATTTTATATACATCTTAATGATGTCTTTTTTAGGTCTACCTTTCTTAACATAAAGAAAATCTATTGCATATACTCTCTTGACGGTCATTAGAAGGCCAACGCTTTATGTGGCAAAACCATCTAAGGCCACTCTCTCAGATTTTTTCTGCCATCAGAGCTACTCCAACTTTTTCCCGAACATACACATTTCACATTTTATCTCTAAGAGTAAAGCCACTCATCCACAGGCATCCATCATCATTGCAACACTTAACTTAGTCTCTTCTCTTTTTTATGGCCAACATTCACCATAAATCATTGCAAGTCTTACCACCATCTTATAAAATTTTCCTTAAGTTTAAGCAGTACTCTTCTATTACACAATAGGCCGGATGCATTACTCCATGACCATCCACCATGAATTCTACTAAAACATCTCCATCTATTTCACCATAATTTTGAACAATATAGCCTAAATATCACGGATTGCTCACTCTTTTTTTTAATGACTTGTTCACCTAATGTCACAACACCACCATAACTTCCTGACTAAATTTACACTCCAAAAATAAACTAAACTAGATAAAAATCAAAATGAACCTAAAATAATAAAAATAAAATAAATAAAAATAAACTAAATAATTTAAACAAACTAAGCCTAGGGGTTTACTTAATTTTAACAAATTAAAATAAAATAATAAAATAATAAAAAAAAATAAAAAACTTTAATCCTCAACCAAACCCTAAAACTAACCTAAACTTAAACTCTACCATAAACCCTCTCTAAACCATAACTCTAAAATCACACTAAAACACTAAAGCCTACAAACCACAAAACTCTAAGCGATAAACCTAAATCCAACCAACCAGAGACCATAAACCCTAAACCCCTAGCCACATAACCTAAAAACTAAAAAGAAAACCTAAACCTAAACTAAATAAAACCTAAAAATAAAATTTCTAAAAAAATAACCTAAACTAAATAAAATAAAATAGAGATAAAAATCTAAACCTAAATGTAAAATAAAATAAAATAAAAATGAAATAAATAAAATAAAATAAATAAAACTAAACTAAACTAAAAATAATAAAAAAAAATTAAAATGAGGATTAAGCATAAAATAAATAAAATAAAATAAAATAAAAACTAAATAAAACCTAAACCAAAATAAATCTAAAGAAATTAAAACAAATAAATTAAAATTAAGAACAAACCTAGTAAAAAAAAACTAGACTAGACTAAATGATATAAAGTAAAACTAAAATAAACTAAAATAAATAAAACTAAACTAAACTAAAATAAAATAAAATAACTAAAATGGGGTTAAACTTAAACTAGAAAATAAAACC
>JAKCPB010001018.1:0-151262 GCA_021442155.1 Cymbidium sinense
TAAACTTAAGTTAAAATAAATAAAACCAAAACCTAAACCTAAACCTAAAATAAACAAAACCTAAACCCTAAATTAAATAAAATAAAAGTAACTAAAAATAAACAAAAACCTAAACTAAAGAAATAAAACCTAAAAATCATACTAAAATAAAAACCTAAAACCTAAACCTAAAAAAAATAAAAGAAAAATCTAAACCTAAACCAAAAAATAAAAAATAAAAAATAAAACTAACCTAAAAAATAAAGATAAACCTAAACCTAAGCCCAAACCTAAACAAATAAACTAAAATAAAAAACCTAAACTAAAATAAATAAACTTAAAATAAATAAACCAAATTAATTAAAAAATAAACCTAAAAAATAAAAAAATAAAATAAACTAAATAAACCTAAACCTAAAGTTTAATTTTAAAACCATACGCTTAAAACCCTAAACCCTAAAACCTAAATCTTAAACTTTGAACCCTAAACCCTAAACTCGAAAACTAACACTAAACCCTAAACCCTAAACCTACAACCTAAAGCCCTAAACCCTAAAAAACCCTAAACCCTAAACTTTAAACCCTAAACCCTAAACCCTAACCATAAACCCTAAACCCTAAACTCTATACCCTAAACTAGTCCTAAACCTTAAGCTAACCCTAAACCCTAAACCCTAAACCCCAAATCCTAAAAACCCTAAAGTCTAAAGCCTAAATAATAAACCCTAAACCCTAAACCCTTAAAAACCTAAACCTAAACTAACTAAAACCTAAAAAATAAAATAAATAAATAAACTTAAACTTAAATGAAATAAAAAATAAACTAAAATAAAAACAAAAGCTAAAGCATAAACCTAAACATAAAAATAAAATAAAATAAAAAATTAAAAATAAACTAAAATAAAATACATAAAAAACTATACTAAATGAAAAAATAAAAAAACTTATGAATAAAAAAACATAAATAAATTAAAACTAAATGTAAAAAAAATATAAAATAAACCTAAAATAAAATAAAATAAAAATAAGTTAAAATATAAACCTAAAAAATAAATGTAATAATAAATAAAAAATAAAACCTAAACCCTAAACTAAAAAAAGAACCTAAACCTAAAATAAAAATAAAATAAACAAAATATAATAAACTTTAACCTACACTAAAATAAACTAAACTAAAATAAATAAACCCTAAACCTAAACTTAAAATAAACAAAACCTAAACCTAAACCTAAACTAAATAAAACAAAATAAACTAAAAATAAACCTTAACCTAAAAAATAAAACCTAAAAATAAACCTAAAATAAATACCTAAAACCTAAACCTAAAAAATAAAAATAAATACCTAAACCTAATCCTAAAAATAAAAAATAAAACCTAAACATAAAAATATAATCAAAATAAAATTCAAATAAAAATAAACCTAAACCTAAACCTAAACCTAAAAAATAAACTAAAATAAAAAACCTAAACTAAAATAGATTAACTTAAAATAGATAAACTAAACTAAATTAAAATAGAAAATAAAGCTAAATAAAAATAAAAAAATAAAACAAACTAAATTAAATAAAAACTATGATAAATATATTAAGTAAATCTAAACCAACCGGTTTACTTAGTTTAAAAAAAAGAAATAAACCTTAAAAAATAAATTCTAAACCCTAAACCATAAACCAACAACCTTAATCCCTAAACTCTAAACCTTAAATCCAAAACCCTAAAAAACTTAAAAAAAACTAAAAAAAAATAAACCTAAACTTAAATAAACTAAAATAACTTAAACTAAAATAACTAAAAAAAACTAAATTTAAAATAAAACCTAAATAAACCTAAACCTAAACCTCTAAACTTAAACTAAACCTAAACTAAAAATTAATCTTAAACTAAACTTAAAAAAAATTATAAACCTAAATACTAAACTTAAAATCAAACCTTAAAACCTAAACCCTAAACCCTTAATCCTAAACACTAAACCATAAATGAACCCTAAACCCTAAACTTTAAACCCTGAACACTAATCTTAACCCTAAACCATATACCCTAAACCCTAAACCCTAAACCTTAAACCCAAAAACCTTAAACCCTAAAATTTAAACTAACCCTAAACCCTAAAAACCTTAAAGCTTAAACCCTAAACCTTAAACTAATCCTAAACCATAAGCTACCTCTAAATCTTAAACCCTAAGCCCTAAACACTAAACCCTAAACCCTAAACCCAAAACCTAAACCTAAAATTCTAAACCTAAACCCTAAATTCGAAACCCTAAACCCTAAAAACCTCAACCTAAATTTAACAAAACCTAAAAATAAAATAAAGAAATAAAACCTAAACCTAAATAAAAAAATTAAATAAAATAAACATGTAAACTAAAATATAACCCTAAACCTAAAAATAAAGTAAACTAAAAAGGTAAAAAATAAACTAAAATAAAACAAATAAAAACCTAAACTAAACTAAAAAATAAAAAAAGAACTTATGAATAAAAAAACATAAATAAAATAAAACAAAACATAAAATAAAAATAAATTAAACCTAAAATAAAATTAAATAAAAAATAAATAAAAACCTAAACCTAAAAAATAAAACTTAAATTAAAACTTAAAAAATAAAGAAAAAGTAAAACCTAAACCCTAAACTAAAAAAAAGAACTAAACCCAAAATAAAAATAAAATAGACATAATAAACCAAAACCTAAAAAATAAACAAAAATAAGAAACCTAAACTAAAATAAATTAACCTAAAATAAATAAACTAAATAAAATAAAATTAAAAATAAACATAAAAAATAAAAAAAATACACTAAACAAAAATAAATAAATAGTAAACTAAATAAACCTAAACCTACGAGTTTACTTAATTTAAAAAAAAAGAAAAAAAACTTTAAACCCTAAATCCTAAACCTTAAACCCTAAACCCTAAACCCTTACCCTAAACCCTAAACCCTAAAACTTAAAACTAATCCTAACGTAACTAAATATATTAAAAAATAAACTTAAACCCTAAAACATAATAAACCTAAACCTAAATTAAGAAAAAAAACCTTAAACCCTAAACCCTAAACCCTAAATCCTAAACCCTAAACCCTAAACCCTAAATCCTACACCCTAAACCCTAAACCCTAAATCCTACACCCTAAACCCTAAACCCTAAAACTAACCCTAAACTTTAAACTCAAAACCCCTAAACCCTAAAAAATCATAAACCCTAAACCCTAAATATTAAACCTGAAACCATAAACCATAAACTGACCATAAACCTAAACTAACCCTAACTCCTACTCCTAAATGCTATAAACCCTAAACTTAAAAACTGAAGCCTAAAGAAACCACTAAATACAAATTAAAATAAATAAACTCTAAATAAAAAAAAACCTAAAATAAATAACCCTAAAACCATAAACCCTATAAACTTACACCCTAAGCTAACCCTAAACCTAAATAAACCCTAAATTTAAAACCCAAATAAAATCCTAAAAAACCCTAAAGCCTAAACATTAAACCCTAAACCCTAAACCTTAAACCTAAACTCTATAACCCTAAACCCTAAAATGCTAAACCCTAAACCCCAATCCCTAAACCCTAAACCCTAAACCCTAAAAACTAAAAAATCCAAACTTAAACTAAACAAAACCTTAAAATAAAATAAATGAAAAAAATCCCAAACATAAATAAATTAAAAGAATAAAAAAAATGTAATCTAAAACCTATACCTAATCCTAAAACTAAAATAAAATAAAAAAGTAAAAATAAATAAAAACCAAAACTAAACTATAAAAAAATAAACCTCTAAATAAAATACTTAAATAAAATAAAACTAATCATAAAATATAAATAAAGTAAACCTAAAATAAAATAAAATAAAAAATAAATAAAAAATAAAACCTAAATCATAAAAAAATAACCTAAACCTAAAATAAAAATAAAATAAACCTAAACCTAAACTAAAATGAACTAAACTAAAATAAATAAAACCTAAACCTAAACTTAAAATAAACTAAACCTAAACCTAAACATAAACTAAGGAAAATAAATTAAACTAAAAATAAACTAAAATGAAAACTAAAATATAAAACCTAAAAATAAACCCAAAATAAAAACCTAAAACTTAAACCAAAAAAGTAAAAAATAAAAACCTAAACTTAATCTTAAAAATAAATAATAAAACCAAAACCTAAAAAATAAAATTAAAATAAAATTCAATTAAAAAATAAACCTAAACCTAAACCTAAACCTAAAAAATAAACTAAAATAAAAAAAATCCTAAACTAAAATAAATTAACCTAAAATAAATAAACTAAACTAAATAAAAGAATAAACCTAAATAAAAATAAAAAATAAAGTAAACAAAAATAAATAAAAAATATACTAAATATATAAAATAAACCTAAACTTATTTGTTTACTTAATTTCAAAAAAATAAAAAAAGAAAAAAAAACTTAAACCCTAAATCCTAAACCCTAAACCCTAAACCCTAGACCTACAACCCTAAAACCTAATCCCTAAACCCTAAAAAACTATAAATTTTAAAAGCATAAACCCTAAAAACCTAAACTCTAAACCCTAAACCTTAAACCCTTGAAGCTAAACCCTAAACCTCAAGCCCTAAATTCTAAACCACAAACCCTAAACATAATCCTAAAGTAGTTAAATATATTTTTAGATAAACATAAACCCTAAAACCAAATAAACCTAAACCTAAACTGAAACTCGAAGAATGGGCAAAACCTTGACGACAAGAACATCACCGTCAACTAAGCTTAGTCTAGGTCTGGCAGTGGAGGCAAAGGTGAGGGTGGTGGTTATCGCACTGGTGGTGGGGGATCTGGAGGTGCTGATGGATATGGAGTAGGTGGTTAGAGTAGTGGTGGTTATGAAGGCAGGAGGAGGGATAAAGGTTACAGCCATGGTGGTGGAAGAGGAAGAGATCTGGGATATGATGGTGGACCTCGCTATTTATGAGGCTTGGGTGGTTCATGAACCAAGAAAGCGAACACTAATCCAATTTCGCTTATGGGCGTGTCTTTATAGTATAAATGATTCTAGTTATTTTGGGTTTTTTATTTTCTCTATGCGTGCTCATTTTTGATCTATGGTATCATTTGTGTCTTAAAGAACTTGGTGTGTTACTTGGTTGATGAAATAAAAAAGAAGAAATGTTTAATATGAATTTGTTCTATGTTAAAAAAACCAGAAACTCTGAACCCTAAAGTAAAACCTGAACCCTAAAGCTAAAACCTAAACCCTAAATCCTAAATTCTAAACCCTAAAAATAAAAAATAATAATAAATAAATAAATAACCCTAACCCTAAACTCTAAACCCTAAACCCTAAACCCTAAACCTTAACACTAAACCCTAAACCCTAGAAACACTAAACTCTAAAGCCTAAACACTAAACCCTAAACCCTAAACCCTAAACCCTAGACCCTAAACCATTAACCCTAAATCTTAAATCGTAAAACTCTAAACCCTAAAACTCTAAACCCTAAACCCTAAATCCTAAACACTAAACCCCAAACCCTAAAAATCTAATAACCTAAAAAACTAAACCTCAATTAAATAAAACATAAAAATAAAATAAATTAAAAAACCTAAACCTAAATAAAATAATTTTTTTTTAAAAAATAATAACCTAAACTAAAAGCTAACCCTGAACCTAAAATAAAATAAAATAAAAATAAAATAAATAAAAACCTAAACTAAACTAAATAATAAAATAAACCTAAGAATAAATAACATAAATAAAATAAAAATAAATAAACAACAATAACAACAAGTCTTTATCCCACTAAGTGGGGTATTTCGTGAATCCTTCGTCTCCATTGTGTCCTTTATGTGTAAAATTCTAATTTAATTCAAGTACTAAGGTCATTTTTTTACATCTTAACCAAGTCTTTTTTGTCTACCTCTGCCTTTCTTAAAATAAGGCAAATCTAATGCATCTACTCTCCTAATCGGGTCATCGGATGATCGATTCTTTATGTGGCCAAACCACTTATGGTGACTCTCTCTAATCTTATCTGCCATTAGCAAAAAAGCATAAACCAAGGTACATCTTCCTATAAATTCCTAGTAAGAACATCCATAAGTAAAGAAAAAAAAAGATAAGGACTTAAAGCTGATCCTTGATGTAATCCAATTGAAATGGGAAAATATTTTGTCAATCCTCCTTGTGTTTGGACACAAGTAATAGCTCTAGTATACATATCCTTAATGATTTGAATATAACCAATATTAACTCCTTTCTATTCTAGAACTCTCCAAAGAACATCTCTTGAAACTTTATCATAAGCTTTCTCTAAATCAATAAATATCATATGTAGATCCTCCTTACTTTATCTATACTTCTCCATCAAACCTCTTAACAAATGTATAGCATCCATAATAGATCTACCTGACATGAAGCCAAACTAATTGTGAGAAACTTTTGTATCACATCGTAACCTATGCTATCTCTCCCATAATTAATGTATGACACATTAACTTAATTCCTCTATAATTTGAACACTCTTGTGCATCACCTTTATTCTTAAATATAGGAACCAACAAACTCTTTCTCTACTCATCGGCATCTTTTAGTTTTAAAATAACATTAAAAGATTTGTAAGCCAAGAAATTCCTTGATCTCTTAAACATTTCCCACTTCTATTAGAATATCCTCAAGTCCTACTTTTTTTCCACATTGGATTTTCTTTAAAGCTTCTTTAACTTTAGATTTACTAATACAATGATAAAAAAATTCTTTATTTTTGTTTAGGGTATTAAGGTTGCTAAAATCAATTGTACTTTCAGATCCTTCATTGAAAAGTTTATCAAAATACCTCATCCACCTATTTTTGATATCCTTTTTTAAGAAAAGCACTTTATTATTTCCATCCTTAATACACCTCACTTGAACTAGGTCTTTACTTCTTCTATTTTTTTGGTTGGCTAACTTATACATACATCTTTTACCTTCTTTGGTATCTAATCTATTGTATAAATCACTAAAAACTAAAGTTTTTGCATCATATATTGCTTTCTTAGAATATGTACAGGCCACTTTATAACTTTCCCAATTCTCCAAGTTTTTATATCTAAACCAAGTTTTATAATAGTACTTCTTATTTCTTATCTTTTCTTGCACACTCAGATTCCACCACCAACTATTTTTATTAAAAGATGCTTGTCCTTTTGATTCTCCAAGCACATTTTTATCAACTTGCTTAATTCACTTGTTACTTTTTCCCACATAACATTAGCTTCCTTATGAACATCCCAAATTCTGAGCTCTTGAAGCTTTCTCTTAAAAATATTTTTATTTGTGTTCTTTAAGTGTCCCAATCTAATTATAGGACAATAATTTTATTTATTTTTCCTCTTATAATCTTTTTTTTTTAAATTGAAAACTAACAATCGATGTTAGGTATTAAAATTTTTACTTGGAATGACCTTACAATCTTTATAATCTGAACAATATACTTTTCTTATCAGAAAATAATCAATTTGTGTTTTAATAGATCCATTTTTATAAGCTATAAAATGTTCATCTCTTTTCTTAAATAAAATATTAGCAACTACAAAATCATAAGCTAAGGCAAAATCTAATATAGTCTTACCTTCTTCATTAGTCACTCCAAATCCATAACCACCATGAATACTTTTAAAATCTTCTACCACTCTACCAACATGTCCATTTAAATCTCCTCCAATAAATACTTTTTCTTCAAGAGGTATCTTTATACTAATCCGTCTAATTCATTCCACAAATTTTCTTTTGAGCTTACATCCAAACCTACTTGAGGAGCATAAACACTTATAACATTGATAATCTCAGTATCAACAATAATCTAGAAAGCTATAATTCTATCTCCACATCTATTAATATTTATAACATTATGCTTCAAACTTTTATCTATAATCACACCTACACCATTTCTAGTTTGACTTCTACGTGAATACCAAAGTTTAAAACCTAAACTATCAATCTCCTTGGCCTTCTCCCCAACCCATTTAGTTCCTTGAACACATAAAATATTTATCTTTCTATAAACCATAATATCTATTAATTCCATTAATTTACCTATAAGAGTATCTATATTCCAAGTTCTTAACCAAATTCTAGTTTCATGGACTAACTTCTTTTCCAGCATCCATCCATAATGTGGGAACCCTTGCTTATTTAACTTGCACCACGGGTGATGAGCCCTTTTCACTATATTTCAAACCATATCATAAAGCTTCCAGGGCCTAGCATTAACACAATGATTGAAAGGATTCATGTCATGATTATTTTGACAAGTTTTACGCTGGCTGTTGACTACCTAGCACAACCCTCCACTTTTCTCATCTGAACTTGGGACCAGAAAAGGTAGTGCTTAAAATAAAATCTAAATGAAAAATAAAAAGTAAAATAAAATAAAAACTAAATAAAAAGCTAAACCTAAAAATAAAACAAAAAAAACCTAAACCCTAAACTAAAAAAAACTAAACCTAAAGTGAAAATAAAATAAATAGAATAAAATAAACCTAAAACCCTAAAAACCTAAACCCTAAACCCTAAAACTCTAAACCTAGAACTAACCTAAACCCCTAAAACCCTTTGCTTTCTAAGTCCTAAACCCTAAAATGTAAAGCCTAAACCTAAACTAAATAAACCTAAAATAAAATATATAAATTAGTATAAATAATATAATAAAATAAAACTAAACCCAGACATGATAAAATAAAATAAATATAAAATAAAGTAAAAAATAAATAAAACATAAACTAAACTAAAAAATAAAATAAACCTAAGAATAAGAATATTAAATAAAATAAAACTAAATGTAAAATGAAAATAAAATAAACTTAAAATTATAAAATAAAAATAAACCTAAATAAAACATAAAATAAATATAAAATAAAAACCTAAACCCTAAACTAAAAAAAAGAAACCTAAACCTAAATAAAATAATAAAAAAAACCTAAAAAATAAAATAAAATAACTAAACTAAATAAACCTAAACTTAAACACAACATAAATAAACCTAAATCTAAACCAAACTAAATATAATAAAATAAACTAAAATAAACCTAAACTAAACTAAAAATAAAATAAAAATAATAAAATAAAACCTAAACCTAAAAAAAATAAAATAAAATCTAAACTATACTTAAATAAAAATAAAATCAAAAATAAATTAAACATAAAACTCAACTAAAATAAAAGCAAACCTAAAAAAAAAAATAAATAAATAATAAACCTAAAATAAATAAACTAAATTAAATAAAAAAACCTAAATAAAAATAAATAAATAAACTAAAATAAATTAAAATAAACTAAATAAACTAAACCTCTTGCTTTACTTAATAAAAAACAACTCTAAATCTTAAACCCTAAATCTTAAACCAACACTACTAAACCTACATCCCTAAACCCTAAACCCTAAAGAACACTAAACCCAAAACCAAAACCTTAAAGCCTAAACCCTAAACCCTAAATAGTAAACCCTAGACCCTAAATCCTAAACCCTAAACCATAACCCTAAACCCTAAACCTTAAAAGCATAAACCCTAAAACCCTAAACCCTAAACCCTAAACCCTAAACCATAAACCCTAAACCATAAACCCTAAACCCTAACCCTAAACCCTAAACACTAAACCCCAAACCCTCAACCTAAACCTAAGTAACTAAATAAATTCAAAAATCAACCTAATAAACCTAAACCTAAACCCTAAGATTGGAGAGAACCTTGATAGCAGGAACACACCTTCAACTAGGCTTCTAGATCTGATGAGGCAAGTTATTAGTGGTGGTGGGGGATCTGGAGGTGTTGGTGGATATGGAGGTGGTGGTTGGAGCAGTGGTGCTTATGCAGGCGGGAGGAGCGATAGAGGTTACAAATGTGGTGGTGGCGGAGGGAGAGATCAGAGATATGATGGTGGATCCTACTACTCAAGAGGTCGGGGTGATTTTAATGGAAACCGAAGAAACTAAAGAATGGCTGATCCGATTTGCTGCTTTTGGAACTGTGTCTTTATAGTAGAGACAGTTCTAGTTATCTAAGATTTTTGATTTGCTTTTATGCGTGCTCATTTTTTATCTATGTCATCGCGTGTGTCTTAGAAACTTTGGTGTGTTACTTGGTTGATGAATTTGAAAGGAAGAAATGTTGAATCTGAATTTGTTCTCTATTAAAAGAAAAAAACCAAAAAAACTAAAACCACATCCCCAAACCTAAAACCTAAAACTAAACCTCAACCATAAAAGTAAAAAATAAAAAAAAATAAAAAACCCTAAACCCTAAAACTAACCCTAAACCCTAAACCCTAAAACCCTAAACCCTAAACCCTAAACCCAAAATACTAAACCCTAAATAGTAAAACCCTAAACACTAAACCCTGTACTCTAAATCCTAAACCTACAACAAACCTAAACTATAAAATCTGACGCCCTAAACCCACAAACCCTAAACCCACTAAATAATAAACCCTAAAATCCTAAACCTTATATGAACAAAGAACTAAAACAAACCTTACTCTACGCTAAACTATAAACCCTAAACTAATCTAAACAATAGCCCCTAAACACTAACTCCCATGACCACTCTAAAAACAAATACCTGAATAACCTAAAAGATAAAAAAAACTTAAATAAACCACAAAAAATAAACCTAAAAATAATTAAAAATAAATATACTAAAATAAATAAAAACTAAATAAATAAAAATAAATTAAATATAAACTCTAAAAAATAAAACTAAAATAAAATAAAAATAAAATAAAATAAAAAAATAAAAAAAAAAATAAACTAAAATAAACTAAAATAATAAAAATAAAATAAAATATAAAAAATAAAATAAATAAAATAAAATAAAAAAATAAAACTAAATAAATAAAACCTAAACTAAAACTAAATAAAATAAAATATAAAATTATAAAGTAACTAAAAATAAAACAGAAAATAAATAAATAAACCTAAAATAAAACTATAAATAAAAAAAGAAACAAAACTAAAAAAAATTCAATAAATAAAATAAATAAAATACCTAAACCAAAATAAAATAAAATAAATAAAAACATAAAATAAATTAAAAATAAAATAAATAAAAAAATAAAATAAACTAAATAAAAATAAAATAAAATAAAATAATTAAAAACTTGAATAAAATAAATGAAAAATGAAACTAAATAAAAAATAAAATAAACCTAAATAAAAAACCTAAATATAATAAAACTAATTAAAACAAAATAAAAATAATCTAAAATAAAATAAAATAAAACTAAATAATAACCTAAATAAAAATTAACCTAAAATAAAACTATAATAAAATAAAAAATAAACTCAAACCTCACTAAAAATAAAATAAATAAAATAAAATAAACCTAAACCTAAACTAAGATCAACTAAACTAAATTAAATAAAACTAACCTCAAAAAATAAATAAAATAACTAAAAATTATAAACTAAAACAAAAAAATAAAACAATAAACCTAAAATAAAATAAAATCTAAACTACTAATAAACTAAAGCTAGAAACTAAACCTAAACTAAAAAATTAATAAATAATAAATAAAATCTAAAACCAAAATAAATAAAATAAACCTAAAAACCTAAAAATAAAATAAAATAAAAATATATTAAAATAAACAAAATAAATAAAACCTAAACTAAATTAAAATAAAAACCTAAAAAAATAAAAACTAAACATAAATAAAATTAAAATAAAATAAAATAAAATAAAAAAAAACTAAATAAAAAACACAAACCTAAGAAATAATCTTAAAATAAAAAACTAAAATAAATAAAATAAAACCTAAACTAACAAAAAAAAAAAACTAAATAAAATAAAATGAAATAAACTAAACTTAAAAGATAAACTAAAATAAAATAAACCTAAACCTAAACATAAAATAAATTAAACTAAACCTAAAATGAAATAAAATAAAATAAAACTAAAATAAACTAAATTTATAAAAAATAATACCTAAATAATAAAAAAAAATAAAACTAAAACCTAAACCTTAAAAATATAAACTAAATAAAGAAAAAAAAGTAAATAAAATAAAACTAAACTAAAATAAACCTAAACCTAAAACTAAAACCAAAAAAACAAATAAATAAACCTAAAATAAAAAAAATACTAAATAAATAAATAAACCTAAATAAAATAAAAAAACAAAATAAACTAAAATAAATAAAATATACTAAATAAACCTAAAAAGTTTATAATAAAAAATAAATAAATAAAATAAATAAAATTAAAATCCTAAACCTAAACCCTAAAAACCCTAAACCCAACCTTATAATCTTAAAATCTAACCAACCTATATCACAAAACCTAACTAAATCCTAACCAAATTACAGTAAACCCTAAACACTAAGCCCAAAACCCTAAATCCTAAAAACCTAAAAACTTAAACCTAAAATAAAGAAAACCTATAAATAAAATAAATAAAAATAATCTAAACCTAAATATAATAATAAAAAATAAAATCCAAAACTAAAACCTAAACTTAAACATAAAATAAAATAAAATAAAAATAAAAACTGCTAAAATAAAAGAAACCTAAACTAAACTAAAAATAAAATAAACTTAAAATAAAATCAAACATATAAAAAATAAAATAAACTAAAATAAAAAAAATAAAATAAAAAAACTAAATAAAACCTAAACCTAAAAATAAACCAAAATAAATAATAAATAAAAACTCACTAAAAAAACCTAAGCCTAAAATAAAATAATAAAAATAAACCTAAACTAAAACTTAAAACTACTAAATAAATAAACCTAAAAACATAAAATAATCCTAATTCTAATAAAATAATAAACTAAACCTAAACCTAAAATAAACCTAAAATAAAACTAAAACATAAATAAAAATAAAATAAAATAAACTAAACTTCAAATAAAATAAACTTAAAATAAAAATAAAATAAAAAATAAAACTAAAAAGAAACATAAACCTAAACCTAAAAATAAATAAATAAAAACCTAAAATAAAAAATAAAAAATAAATAAAAAAAAACTAAAATAAAGTTAAAATAAACTAAAATAAAATTATTTAAACTAAAATAAATAAAAAAATAAACTAAATAAACTAAACTGCCACTTTACTTAATTTAAAAAAAAACCCTAAATCCTAAACCCTAAACCCAGCCTTAAAACTAATACCCTAAAAAAAAACCTAATCTAAACCCTAAACCCTAAATCTTAAACCACCTAATCCAACATTAACTAAAACCACCCAAAATAAACCCTAACTAAATCCTAAACCCAAACCTAAACAAACCTAAACATAAAAACTATAAAGTCCAAATAAATTAAAACTAATAAACTAAACTAAACCTAAGAAAGGGTAGAACCTTGATGGCACGAAAATCACCGTCAACTAGGCTTAGTTGAGATCTTGCGATGGAGGCTAAGGAGACGGTTATCGTAGTGGTGGTGGGGGATCTGGAGGTGCTGGTGGAAATGGAACTAGTGCTCGGAGTAGTTATGGTTATGGAGGTGGGAGGAGTGACAAAGGTTACAACCGCGGTGGTGGTGGAGGGAGAGATCGGGCATATGATGATGGATCCAGCTACTCGAGAGGTCGAGGTGGCTTTGATGGGAACTAGAAAAGCAGAAAACTCATTAAATCACTTATGGAATTATGTCATTATAGTAGAGGATTCTAGTTATAGTTTTGATTTGCTATGTCTTATTTACATCATGTCATAAACATGTCTTAAAACTTGTGCTACTTGTGAAATCAAAAAGAAGAAATGTTGAATCTAAATTTATTCTCTATTTAAAGAAAAGAACCAAAAACCCTAAACCCTAAACTAAAACTTGAACCCTAGATCTAAAACTTAAACCCTAAACCATTAACCCTAAATAACTACCCTAAACCCAAACCCTACCCTAAATGGTAAACTTAACCCTAAACTCAAACCTAAATAAACTTTAAATAAAATAAACCATAAACCCAAAAAAGCTAAAACTAAACTTAAACTAAAAAAAAACTTTAAAATAAAATAAATAAAACTAAACCAAATAAAATAAATAAAATAAAATAAAATAAAACCTAATATAAAACCTAAACTTAAACATAAACCTAAAGATAAAATAAAAAAAATAAAACTTATAAATAAAATAAATGAAACCTAAACTAAACTAAAAAATAAGAACCTAAAATAAAAATAAATAAAAATAAAAAAATAAAATAAAGCTAAATTAAAGAAAAACTTAAATTAAAACATAAATGAATAAAAATAAACCTAAAATAAATAAAAATAAAACTAAACCCTAAAAAAAAAAAAAATGAACTAATAAAATAAACATAAACATAAACTTAAACATAAAACTAAATAAACTAAACAAAATAAATAAAACTAAACCTAAAACTAAAATAAATTAAACCTAAACCTAAACCTAAACTCAAAATAAAATAAAATAAACTTAAAATAAAACTAAACCTAAAATAAAAAATAAAAAATAAAAATAAATCTAAAATAAAAACCTAAAACCTAAAATTAAAAAAATAAAATAAAAACCTAAACCTAAACCAAAAAATAAGAAATAAAACCTAAACGTGAAAAATAAAACAAAAATTAATCTAAACTAAAAATACGAACCTAAACCTAAACGTGAAAAAGAAACTAAAATAAAAAACATAAACTAAAATAAATAAACCTAAAATCAATAAACTAAACTAATTAAAAGAAAATTAAACCTAAATAAAATAAATAAAATAAAATAAACTAAAATAAATAAATAAAAACTACATAAACTAAATAAACCAAAACCTACGTCTTTACTTAATTAAAAAAACAAAAAATGAAATAAAGTAAAAAAACCCTAAAAACCAACAATATACTGACCAACTCTTAAAACCCTAAACCCTAAACCTAAAACCCACAACCTAAAATCTTAAAAATAAAAACCTAAACCAACTAAAAAATAAAAAGGTATAAAACTAAAACATAAACTAAATAAAACCTAAAAATAAACCTAAAATAAAAAACCTAACCTAAATAAAAATAAAATAAAACCTAAACCTAAATAGATAAAATAAAATAAAATAAAATAAAAAATAAACCAACCTAAATGTAAACCTAAAAAAATAAAATAAAAAATAAATTAAAATAAATAAACTAAAATAAATAAACTAAACTAAATAAAAGTAAAAATAAAGTTAAATAAAAAATAAGGTAAAATATATAAACTAAATAAAATAAATAAACCTAAACCTATTAGTTTACTTAATTTAGAAAAATAATCCAAATAATCAAAAAATAAAAAATTAAAAAAATTTCTAAATCTTAAACCCTGAACCCTAAACCTATAACCCTAAACCCCACCTAAACCTTAAAACTCTAAACCCTAAACCCTAAACCCTAAACCCTAAACCCTAAACCTAAACATGAAAAAGAAAATAAAATAAAAAACATAAAATAAAATAAATAAACCTAAAATCAATAAACTAAACTAATAAGAAAAAAAATAAACCTAAATAATATAAAATAAACTAAAATAAATAAATAAAAACTACATAAACTAAAAAAAATAAAACCTAAATAAAAATTAAAAAAAAAATAAATGAAATAAAGTAAAACCCTAAAGACCTTGGCATTATAAACCTAAAATCTTAAAAAAACTAAAATCCTCAGACCAACACTAAAACCTAAGAAACCCAACCCAATAAAAACTAAAATAAAAGCTAAACATAAAATAAATAAAACCTAAAAATAAACCTAAAATAAAACCTAAAACTTAAACCTAAAAAAATAAAATAAAAACCTAAACCTAAACCTAAACTTAAAAGACAAAATAAAAATAAAATAAATTAAAAAATAAACGAGAACCTAAATGTAAACCTAAAAAAAACTAAAATAAAAAACATAAATTAAAATAAATAAACCTAAAATAAAATAAATTAAACTAAATAAAATAAAATAAACTTTAATAAAATAAAATTAAAATATATAAACTAAACAAATAAAACCTAAACATGGTTTACTTAATTTAAAAGAATAAATAATCAAAATAAAAAATTCTAAAACCACAACCTAGGCCACAACCCTGAGCCACTGACCTTAAACAGACCACAACTGAGCCTACCACTGGACCTGACTAAGACCTGCAGACAAACCCTAAACTCTAGGCCACAAACCTAAAAAACCTTAAACAAACCTAAACTAAATAAAACATATAAATAAAATAAATAAATAAAACCTAAGCCTAAATAAAAATAAATAAAAAAAATTAAAACTTAAACTAAATAAAACTAAACCCATAAAAATAAATAAATTAAAATAAACTAAAAATAACTAAATAAACCAAAATAAAATAAAATAAACCTAAAATAAAAAAAAAATATAAAAAACTAATAAAATAAAATAAATAAAAAAATAAAATAAAATAAAACTCAATAAAGCCTAAACCTAAAATAAACTTCAAATAAATAAAATAAACCAAACCTTAAACAAAATTAAAAAAAAATAAATAAAATAAAATAAACCTAAACCTAAACTAAAATAAACTAAACTAAAACAAAAAAAATCCTAAACTAAACTAAACCTAAAATGATAAATAAAATAAACCTAAACTAAACTAAAAATACCCATAAAAATAAAATAAATAAAACCTAAACCTAAACCTAAAAAATAAAATAAACCTAAAAATAAACTAAAATAAAACATAAACTAAAACCTAAAAATAAACTAAAATAAAATAAATAAACTAAATAATAAAGAATAAAACCTAAATAAATAAATAAAATAAACTAAAATAAAAATAATAAATACTATATCTTGGTTTGTATAAAATCCTACCCTAAACCCTAGGCCTTAAAAATCCATGCCCTAAACCCTAAACCTTAAAACTAACCTAAACTGACCTACTAACCTAACCCAAACCCTCCACTAGCCCAATCACTGATCCACACCTAAACCCTCCTAAACCCTAATCTAAACCCTAAAATACTACCAACCACCAAAACCATAAAATAAAATAAAGCCTAAACCTAAACTAACCCAGCCAAATTAACCCTAAACCCCAAAAAAAGAAACCCCAAACAGAAACCACAAACCCAGCCCCACCCTAAACCCTAAAAACATAAACCCTAAACCTTAAACCTTAAACCCTAACCCTAAACCCCAAACATTAGACCTAAAAATTAAAACCTAATAAACCTAAATCCTAGAATAAACGAGAACATCAATCAAGCAAGATAGATCATGGAGGTGAAGGTGGAGGTGGCAGTTATTGCAGTGGTGGTAGTGGATCTAGATGTGCTGGTGGATTTGGAGGTGGTGGTCAGAGCAAAGGTGGTTACAGAGGTGGGAGGAGCGATGGAGGTTACAATCGTGGTGGTAGCTGAGAGAGAGATCGGGTATATGATGGTGGATCCCACTACTCGAGAGGCCAAGTGGTTCGAATGGTAACCGGAGAAACTAAAGAATGGCCGATCTGATCTGCTAGTTATGGAACTATGTCCTGAGATGGTTCTAATTATCTAACTTTTGATTTTCTAATGCTCATACCTATATCTTGTGATTATAAACATGGTGTGTTACTTGGTTTATGAAATAAAAAAGAATAAATGTTGAATTTGAATTTGTTCACTATTAAAAAAAACCACAAACCCTAAATACTAAACTAAAAACTCTGACTAAAACTAAACCCAAACCTAAAAAAAAAAAACCACATACCTAACTAAAACCCTAAACCCTAAACTCTAAAACCCTAAACTGACCTTAAACCCTCAACTAAACCTGAGCCAAAAACAGAAACTCTAAAAGCTAAAAACCAAAACCTAAACTAAATAAAACCTAAAAATAAAATAAATAAAAAAACCTAAAATAAAATAAAATGAAAACCTAAACTCAAACTAAACTTAACCTAAACCTAAAACTTATACCTAAAAAGAAAATAAAATAAAAATAAAAACCAAACTAAAATAAATTAAAACTTAAGCTAAACTAAAAATAAAATACCTAAATAAAATAAAAACTAAACCTAAAAGAAAAATGAAATAGAGCTAAAATAAAATAAAATAAAAACTAAATAAAAAAACCTAACTTAAAATAAAAATATAAAATCTAAAAATAAATAAAAAATAAAACCTAAAAAAATAAAAAAAACCTAAATAAAAATAAAAATAAAATAAAATAAAATTAAAATAAACTAAAATAAATAAAACCAAATAAAACCAAATAAACTAAACCTAAACGTAAACCTAAACACTAAATAAAATAAAATAAACTAAAAATTGACCTAAACCTAACCTAAAAAATAAAACCTAAGAATAAACCTAAAACCTAAACCTAAACGTAAAAATAAAAAATAAAACCTAAACATGAAAAATAAAGTAAAAATAAAGCTAAACTAAAATAAAATCCTAAACCTAAACCTAAAAAATAAACTAAAATAAAAAAACCTAAACTAAATTAAATAAGCCTAAAATAAAAAAACTAAACTAAACTAAATAAAAATTAAAATAAGCCTAAATAAAATAAAATAAACTAAAATAAATAATAAATAAATAAAATAAACCTAAACCTATGACTTTACTTAATTTTTTTTAAGAAAACCTAACCCTAAACTCTATACCCTAAAACTAACCCTAAACCCTAAATTATGAACCCTAAACCTACAACCCTAAACCCTAAACCTTAGGCAAACTCTAAAACCCACACAAAGCCTAAAACCCAAAACCCAAAACCCACAAACCCTGAGCCTAAAACTTAAAACCAAATAAACTAAACTAAATAAAACCTAAAAAAATAAATAAAAAACCTAAACCTAAATAAAATAAAAAAGTATAATAAAAGATAAACTTAAATGAAGACCTAAACCTAAACCTAAACCTAAACCCAAACCTAAATGTAAATATAAAATAAAATAAAAAATATAAACTAAACTAAAATAAAATAAATAAAAAAAATGTAAACCTAAAATATAAAATAAACTTAAAAATAAAAAATGTAAATAAAATAAAAACTAAACAAAAAATCAAAATAAAATAAACCTAAAATATAATAAAATAAAAACCTAAACCTGAAAAATAAACCTAAAAATAAAACCAAAAAGAAAATAAAAAATAAAACATAAACCCTAACTAAAAAAACTAAACTTAAAATAAAGATAAACTAAAAGACTAAATTAAAATAAACTAAACTAAAATAAATAAACCTAAACTAAACCATAAATAAAATAAACCTAAAATAACTAAATAAAATAAAATAAACTAAAATAAACCTAAATTAATCCTAAAATAAAACCTAAAAATAAAAAACTAAAAAAAATAAAATAAAAATACCAGACTAAAATAAAAAATAAAACTAAACCTTAAAAATAAAATAAAATAAAACTAAACTAAAAAAAAAGCATAAACTTGAACTAAACCTAAAAGAAATAAAATAAAAAACCAAATTAAAATAAAATAACTAAAATAAAAAAAAAGATAAACCTAAATAAAAAAAAATAAAATATAAAATAAATAAAAATAAAATTTAAACCCTAAACTAAAAGAAAAACCTAAAATGAAATTAAAATAAATAAAAACAAACTAACTAAAATAAAAACTAAAATAAATTGAAAACCTAAACAAAATAAACTAAACTAAACCTAAACCTAAATAAAATATAATAAAAAAATAAACCCAAATCAAAAATAAAACTTTGACATAAACCTACAAATCTAAAACCTAAACCTAAAAATAAAATAAAACCTAATCCTAAACCTAAAAATAAAGAATAAAACCTAAACATGAAAAATTAAATAAAATAAACTAAAAAAAACTAAACCTAAACCTAAAATATAAATTAAACTAAAATAAATTAAATATACTAAATAAAATAAAATAAGAATTAAAATAACAAAATAACTATCTAAAATAAATAAAAAATATACTAAATAAACTAAAGAAAACTAAACTTCAACTTTCCTTTATTTTTAAAAAACTAAAAATAATAAAAATAAAAAAATTTAATTTTTTTTTAATTTTAAACCCTAATCCCTAAACCCTAAACCTTAAAACCCTAATCCATAAATCCTAAACCCTAAAACCCTAAAACCCTAAAATAAAGCTAAAATAATGAAAATCAAACTAGCCTAAAATAAAAAACCTAAAAAAATAAAACTAAACCTAAATTAAATAAAACCTAAAAATAAAAAATAAAAAAACTTAAACCTAAATATAATAAAAAAATAAAATAAAATAAAAACCTAAACTAAAACCTAAACCTAAAACCAAACCTAAACATAAATAAAATAAAATAAAATGAAAATTTAACTAATAAAATAAATAAAATTAATAAAATTAAAATAATCCTAAAAAATAAAACCTAAATTAAAAGACCACCATAAAATAAAAATAAAATAAACCTAAATAATAAAATAAATAAAATAAAGCCTATAAAAAATAAACCTAAAATAAAATTAAAATAAATAAAAATAAAACTTAAAATAAAAAAAAAACATAAACTAAATACAAATAAAATCATAAACAAAACTAAAATAAACTAAAATAAAAAGATAAATAAAAGAAAACTAAACTAAATAAATATAAAACTTAAAAATGGACTTAAAATAAAAAAAAATGGTGTAAATAAATAATGAAACCTAGTGAACAAAATAAAATTAAACATAAACCTAAACCTAAATAAAATAAAACCTAAACCCAAAAATAAAATAAAAATAAGTGAACTAAAAGTGGGCGAAACTAAACCTAAACCTAAAAATAAACTAAAATAAATAAAAAATAAATAAAGTAAACTACTGAAATTAATTTTAAAACCAAAATAAATCTAAACAAACTAAATCCTAAATCTAAATAACTACATATAACCCTAGGCCAGATAAAACCTAAAAATCACGTTAAAGCTAAACTAAATAAAACTATGCAGAAACTAATCTCAAAACCCTAAACCTAAAGCTGAAACACTAAAAGCCAAATTAAACCCTAAACCATAAAATGAGCTAAATAAATGACCCTACCCTAACCCTAACCACAAAGCCCCAAGGAATAAACCACAAATAAAACCTAAAGCCCATAAAACTATAAACCAAAACTAAACTGACCCAAAAACTAGTAACTAAATAAATTAAAAAATAAACCTAAATCATAAAACCTAAAACATTAACTAAGAATGGATGACCTTGATAGGACATCCTAGTCAGAGTCTAGCTAGTGGTGGAGCAGAAGGTGGAGGCGATAATTATCTTAGTGATGGTGGCAGATCTGAAGGTGTTGGTGGATATGAAGGTGGTTGTTGGAGTAGTGGTGGTTATGGAGGCAGGAGGAGTGACGGAGGTTACAACCATGGTGGTGGCAGAGAGAAAGATCGAGGATATGATGGTGGATCCCACTACTGAGGCAGGGGTTAATGGGCTGGAGAAATTGAAGAACGGTCGATTTGATTTGATGCTTATGGAACTGTGTCTTTACAATAGAGATGGTTCCAGTTATCTGGGGTTTTTATTTGCTCTATACGTGCTCATTATTTCTCTATGTTCGAGCTTGTATCTTAAAAAACTTTGGGTGCTACTTGGTTGATGAAATTGAAAAGAAGAAATGTTGAATCTAAATTTGTTATCTATTACAAAAAACCTTAATAGCTAAACAAAAAGTTAAACACTAAACCTACAACCTAAACCTTAAACTCTAAACCCCAAACCCTAAACCCCAAACCATAAACCCTAAATTAACACTAAACACTAATCCTTAAATCTTAAAAAGAATAAAAACCTAAACCTTAACTAAATAAAACCTAAAAATAAAATATATTAAAAAACCTAAACCAAAATAAAATAAAAAAATTAAAAATAATAAAAACTTAAACTAATACCTAAACCTAAATCTAAAAGGAAACTAAAATTAAAAATAAAAAACTAAACTAAAATAAAATAAATAAAACTTAAAATAAATTGAAAAATAAAACCTATATAAAATAAAAACTAAACCTAAATAAAAAACCTAAAATGAATAAAATAAAACTAAATAAAAATAAACTTAAAAATAAACATAAAAATAAATGAAATAAAACTTGTGAGACTAAAAAAATAAACCTAAAATAAAAATAAAATAACCCTAAACTAAAAATAAATAAAATATAAACTAAACTAAAAAAGTAAACTAAACCTAAACTAAATAAAATAAAATAAACTAAAAATAAACCTAAACAAAATTAAAAAATAAAATAACCTAAAATAAAAAAAACTGAACTAAAAAAAAAATAAAAGAAAACCAACCTAAATAAAAATAAAATAAAATCTAAATAAAGAATAAAATAAAATAAAATAAACTAAAAATAAAACTAAACTAAAAAATAATAAAATAAAAATAAAACTAGCTAAAATAAATAAACTAAAATAAATAAATTCAACTAAATTAAATAAAAAAATGAATAAGTAAAGATAAAAAGATAAACTCAAATAAATGAAATAAATAAATCTAAACCTGGTTTACTTTTTTTTTAAAAAACCTAAAAATCCTAAACCTAAACCCTAAACACTAAACCCTTAATAACCTCTAAATCCTAAACCTACCCAAACACAACTACCTACCCTAAAATACCAAAACCCTAAACTCTCACCTTAAGCCTAAACTAAGCCATACACTACCCTAAACCCTACTAAACCAAAAACAAACCACTAAGACTCCCCAAACAACCACTAAACCAACCCCAAACCCTAGACCTACTAAACCTGCTAATCTCCAAACCCACAACCTAACCACAACACTAATCTAAACCCTAGAATGGGAACCTTGATGGTAGGAACATCACCATCAACTAGGCTTAGTCTAGATCTGGTGGTGGAGGCAAAGGCAGAGGCAGTGGTTATCATAATGGTGGTGGGAGATCTGGAGGTGCTAGTGGATATGGAGGTGATTGCCAGAGCAGTGGCAGTTATGGAGGTGGGAGGAGCGATGGAGGCTACACCCATGGTGGTTGCGGAGGCAAAAATTAGGTATATGATGGGATCGCTACTAGAAGAGGGGTGGTTTGATGAGAGAGAAGAAACGATATGATTCTTGCTTATGGAACTGTGTCTTTATTATAGAGATGGTTCTACTCTATCTAGATTTTGATTTAATGGTGATCATTTTTTATCAATGTCATCGCTATGTCTTAAAACTTGGGTGCTACTTGGTTGATGAAATGAAAAAGAAGAAATATTGAATTTGAATTTGTTCTCTATTAAAAAAATTCTTAAACCCTAAACCGTAAACCCAAAACCCTAAAACAAAACATAATTAAACATAAAACCTAAACCCTAAACCCTAAAGCCTAAACCCTAAAAATCCTAAACCCTAAACCCAAAACCCTAAAACCTAAATCCTAAACCCTAAACCCTAAACCTTAAACCCTAAATCCTAAAATCCATAAACCCTAAACACTAAACCCTAAACCCTAATCCTTGAAACCCTAAACCCTAAATTTTAAACCCTAAACCCTAGACATTAAACTCTAAAACTATGAACCCTAAACCTTATAATCTACAACACTAAACCTTAAACCCTAAACCCTAAACCCTAAACCATAAATCAAAAACTAACCCTAAATTCTAAGCCCTAAACTAACCCTAAACTATAACCCTAAACCCTAAACCTTAAACCTTGAATAAATATGTCATTAGTAGTAGATCTAAATAATGACCTAATCCTAACATAATTGTGGTAGCTAAAGAAATTGTCTTCAAGATACTTTCCCTTGATTATTAGAGATTTGAATACCCTAAACCCAAACCTAAATCATATTATAATACCATATATTATAGTATAAAGCATCATATATTTGAGCATGTAGTGATGTTTTGGATGTTATAAGATGTTTTGAAATGTTTTAGTATATTATGGTATTGTGCCCTAATCTATATTAATATAAATCATAAAAATATTGATTTAATAAATCATGATGAAATTTGTAATGTGAAGTGGGAATTAGGTTGTAGTACCAAAGGTGTTATGCCACTTGTAGTCTAAATTGTAAGATTTTATGTTCAAAATAAACATTATATGTTGTAGCATAGTATAGCATCATATATCATAATTTATTGTTCAACACATTTTAAATTCTTATAGTATTTTACAATCATGTAGTCAAACCTACACTAGCATTATTTATAAAAATGTTTATTTAAACTTTAAAATGGTGGAATTTGGTTAAATTCATAATAGGTAGAGCATGCATCATAATATATTAATTCAATTTAAAATATGTAAGTGATACTACTAAATATATAGTTTTTTATTATTTAGACTAATTATATGATTTTTTATCTTAAGCAATCCCTTGTGATGTGATATGCAATATAATATAATATTATATGTTATAGTGTATTATAATATAAGATGCCATAATATAATGTAGCATCATGCATTATATCATACTATTATGTATTACCACTTATTTTTTAGCATATTTTAGTTTGTTATAGTATAAAGTAGTAGAGTTTGTATTGGTATAATTCATAAAAAATAATAATTTAGAGGATCAGATGACAGGATTTGACCAAATTTAAGGTAAGATTTAGGGAACATCATTGGCATGTGCCAGTGTGTCATTTAATCAGAAGAATGGAATTTTGCATCCAAAATAAATGTTTATTTTCAACCAAATTTTATAATTTTTTTTCTTAAAGTGATTCATTTTAAGGTGTAATATAAGATAATAAATTATATAAAAGCATATTAAAATATAATGTACATAACAATATAACTTCACATATATATGAATGTGGTGGTGTGTTAAATGTAATTGTACATTTTAGTATGTTTTACTTTTGTAATATAATACATTGGGTCAAAACTCACAATAATGTTAATTTGAAGGATAGGATTTGGCCAAATTCACGTCACACACTAAGAAGCAACACCAAAATTATGCTATTTTATACCATTTCTAACAAAAAAATAATAATTTTACATCCAAAATGAACATTATTCATATTTTGAGAAAATTTTTTTATTTGCTCCTTTTAAGTGATTCTAATGAGGTGTAATGTTAGACAATATATTATATTATAGCTAATTATAATATAACATATATTATAATATAATATAGTGTGTTAATTCACACTATATATTTTAGCATGATATTGTATAGTTAGTTTGAGCTTGCACCATCAAAAATCATAAAATGTTGATTATAATGTTAAGATGATGTAATTTGAAAAAAAAAATTATTAGGCTTTTGGTTGAATTATTAAACATATGCATAAGAGAAGAAATAAGATTTGATGAGAATTCCATGTCAATGACATCAAGGGAGATCGGGGATCACATGCATTGGACATGACATGTGAGGGTCTATGTCAGGGCATAGAAGGAGAAAATATTTAGAGGATAAGGTTTGAATTTGATTTGATTATATGATTTGTAGAAAAAAGATCTACTAGGGATAAAAATCTATAATCCATTGGGGATTAAGATCAAATTGACTTTAATTTGTTTTGTTTTAATTGGAGGCATATCGCTAATATGGGCTTGAGTCCACTGGGATCGGGTATGAACATTTCCACTAAAAGTAGGTTTGCTATCCACTAGGGATTAGGATTTGAGTTTGATTTCATAGATATTTTTGGGGTAGTATTCACTAGGGATAAGAGTTCGGCTACATTTCTTTGATTTATACTTTACTGGGGGAGTTGGTTTAATTTAGCTCCACTAAGGAGGTTGGTTTTTAATTTGATTTGTTTGCTTTACTTTTTATATATGATTTGGGGCTCCACTAGGAAGAAGGGTTAGATTTAACTCCATTAGGAAAAAATAGATTGGGTTTAATTTAATCTAAGATAATGTATGGACTCTGTCGGTGTGCAATGGACCCACTAAGAAGTGCCTATATCAGCCTTGACCTACCTCAGGTTTACAAATCTAAAGGGATAGTTTACCGGCTATGGGGTAGAGCAAGCTAACCTAAGGGGTTGCCTTTTAGTGTGCAATGGTTGTGCTAAGAAGAAGGCATAGCAGACTTACATCTTCCAAAGTCAGGAACAATCACTAGGGTGACCTATTAATGCATAATAAATTGAACCTGACCTATGGAGACTACTGAGTGAATGTAACTAGGGACTTATGTCAACTCAAAAATATTCAAGATTAATTTTATCTTAATTTTATGTGATTTGA
Organism: Cymbidium sinense; assembly: GCA_021442155.1. Classification (NCBI taxonomy): domain Eukaryota; kingdom Viridiplantae; phylum Streptophyta; class Magnoliopsida; order Asparagales; family Orchidaceae; genus Cymbidium; species Cymbidium sinense. Next base: position 26,063 of record JAKCPB010001018.1, read on the forward strand.
TATGGTTTGTTTGGTTTAGTTTAATTTTAAATTGAGGGCATATCCTCTGGGGATGTGAGCTCGATCAAATTTGATAAATTTAATTTATGGACCATGTCGTGATGGACCCACGAGAAGCTATATTAGACTTTTTCTATATGTACATAAATCCAAAAGGATAGTCTACCGGTTGTGGGATAGAGCTAGCCAACAGGGGTTGCCTTTCAGCAACGCCTGCTAAGAAGAAGGCACTTACATATTTCTAAAGTAGGGAATAACCAATAGGGTGACCTTATAGCATAATAAATCAAACACTTAGAGGTGACCGAAAGTGAATGTTGGGACTTATATCAACTCAAGAGTAGTCGATTCTATAGGAGTTTTCTGACACGCCTTAAAGATAGGATACCGCTGAAAATGGGGTGTCCTCCTAATCTACAAGTGAATATATATTTTGTTTATATGTTTGTGTGGACACTGTTGGTGTGTGAGGGACCACACTGAGAAGGGGCTATGTTGGCTTTGACCTATCTCAAATTTACTGGACCTAGGGAGAATCTTCACATCCACAGGATGGATTCTCCAACCACTGTGGGTGGTTACCAAAACTGGATAGTAACTGGGTAGTTTCTAAATGGGGTTGCAAAGGATGTGATCCACATATAGTACCCACAGGGGAGGTGCTGCTAGGGGTGTTATCTTGTACCCTAGAAAAGTAAGCCTATAGGTGTACAGTAGCCAACTCAAGAAGAAAGCATAGTAGACTTACATCTGCCATGAGTGGTGCATCCTAAGGTGCGAGAACAAACCAACCTATGGTGTATCCTTCAGCATAGTGAGAACCAACCAACCTAAGGTGCCCATTGTGCAATGATCAATTTGGAAAGAAAGTGTGCGGCTTACAACTTTCCAAGAATCGATCATCGGATAGTCGGGACATGATATGACCTAGAGCTACTACTAAGTGAAGGAAGGACCCAAACTTGAAGCAGTTAGGAGGGAAGGAGCTACTAGGTGACTTATCCGAAACCTCAAATATACTTAACCCAGTAACTGCGCAAAGGCTAATCCAAGAAAAAAGTATAGTAGACTCACATACTCTAAAATAAAGCCAACAAGAGGTAGCTTACCGATCACATAGTAAGGCCTACCAAACTAATAAATCCTCATCAGCGTGTAATGGTGAAGTAAGGAAGGAAAGCATAGCAGACTTACATCCTCCAAAGCAAGAAGACCACTAGGGTGACACACTAGTAGGGTAGCACGTCAGCTCGACCTAGACCCTACTAAGTGAGTGCCACTGGGGGAATTATCTTAACTTAGAGTAGCCCAGGATAAAAGATATGTGTTTGTTTTATATGTTTATGTGTAGTTTATGTTTGTGTTGTGTCGATGAAGGATAGGATGCCGCTCAAATTCCTTACATCTACTGTAAACACATCGTGGCAGATTCACAAATAAGAATACTTTCAACATGAAAGAGATTGAATTCAAAATAGAATTTTCATTGATGATAGTTATTTTCAAACATTATTTATAATATTTCTTTAAGTAGAGCCCATTGATTGGAAGCATTGGGTGCTCTCCCTTATGATTATTAAGCTACTAAGATCCTCCTTGGTAGGCCTTCTCTATGACAAAAGAGCCTTCCTATATGGGTTCAAACTTACCTCCCATCTTAATGGCACAATCTCTCTTAAAACTAAAATAAGCTCTCTTACTTGAAAAGCTCTAGGATGGACCAACTTGTTGTGAGCTTGAATCATTTTAGCTACAACTCAAGGTTTTGGCATTCTTGTGCATCTCTCCTCCAAACCTTCTTCTAACCCAACTTGGTGTTATGCTCTATTATCATCTTGCTACCCACAGCTATCCTTAGTGATGGGAGTTGGACTTCTAAAGGTAGAAGGACTTTGGACCCATACACTAAGGAGAAAGGAGTAGACTAAGTTGGAGTTCCATATGTGGTGCAATAGGCCCAGAAGGCTTCCTCTATTTGCTCATGTCACTCTCGCATATTATTATCAAGTGTCTTCTTTAGTATTTGGATGAGAGTTTTATTGAAGTCTTTTGCTAAGCCATTTTCCCTCTGATAGTTGATGGTAGAATATCTCTAATCTATGATATGTCTCTAGAAAAAGTTATTAATCTTGGTACTCTTGAATGCAGTACCATTATCAAATATAATTCATTGAGGAATTTTGAACCTATATACGGTATGGTTCCTAAAAAATTAGAGCACATGCTGAGCTGTGACCTCTCTGAGTGGAATCATCTTCGTCCATTTGGAAAAGTAGTTATTAGCAGCTAAGATGAAATGATGACCCTTGGAAGAAGGAGGATCAATTGGACCCACTATGTTAGCACCCCAACACTCGAATCGCCACGAGGCCAATGTTGGGTGTAGAATGTTGGGTGGTTAGTGTAGGACCACACTGTGTATTTGGCATTGGTGGCATTTCCTAGCTATATCCATGCAATCTTTGATCATCGACGGCAAGTAGTATCCTACTCTCTTGATCCTAAATTTCATCTTCAGACTGAATCGGTTAGCTCCACATAATCCTGAGTGTACTTCGATCACAATCTTATGGTCTTCGTGCTTGTCTAAACAACATAACCACATATGATCGATAGACCGTAAGTGCAAGACACCATCCACAAGAGCATAAAAAAGTTCTCTCAACTTCATTTGATGGTCTTAGGACTTCTCTTGAGGTAGTTTGCCTTTATTTTAAGTAATTCATGAATGGTTGCCTCCAATCTAACTCCTCGTCCTTCTTGGCAATGGAAACCTCCCCTTCAAGAGACTACTTTTTGATGAGTTCAATATAAATAAGGGATAAGACTTGTTTATTTTGGACCTTTATTGATATGGACTCATCCTCCGGACATGCCAACTCATTGGAAAACTTGGCTAAAACATACGCTACAATGTTCTCTCATCAAGAAATCTTTTAAATGGTAACTTATAGGATTTGGGCCAACAACTCCATGGTGTACTTATGGTAGTGATGGAGCTTGGGCTTTATAACCTTATAAGACCTAGTGATTTGGTTGATAACTAGTTAATCTCAAGATGTTGATGTGGATGCTTAGTAACACTGCACCAAAGTCGAGCCTCATTTGGCTTTGTTGTTGGTGCAAGGATTGGACAGATGATATGAGAATCTCATCACATTGATGTTCAGAGTTAAGAGAACTATTCTAACTCCTTCCTTTCTTGGAATAGTAAATTATGGTTCATCTCCTCTTTGAGAGGAAGCCACACCATCAAAGTACATCTCTTAGTGGAGAATGCTAGTATCTCCTAAGTTCATGATTTGTTCATCGATGAGATCATCACTAAGCATAAGGAAGTGGGTGCCGCTAAGAAAACTTGTCCTTTACCATGAGGGGTGCAAAGGTAATGTCAAATTGTGAGAGGGTCATGGACCATCGTTCCAACCATCCAGATAGCATTGATCGTGTCATGAGATATTATAGTGGATTGATCCTGGAGATTGAGTTCACCTTATAAGGAAGCATGTAGTGGTGTAGCTTTTGGGATGCAAAGATTAAAGCAAGGAAATGCTTCTCAATGGGTGGATAATTAGCCTCAGCAGGGATTAGATGATGGTTGAGGTAGCAGAATGCATTTTTCTTCTCTTCATCATTGGCTTGGACCAACAAAGCACCAAGGGAGTCATCTAACATAGCAATGTAAAGTATGAGTGGCTTTCTTGGGATAGAGGCTTCTAAAATCGATGGTGTCATCAGGTAATGCTTGATGTCTTCAAAGGCATGCTCACACTTATCACCCCACTTGAACTTGGCATCCTTTTTGACAAATGCTGAGAATGGCTGACATCTTCCCGATAGGTTGGATATAAAGCATCTTTGATATGCCAACCACCCTTGGAATAATCTGAGTTTAGTTAAACATTTAGGGGTGGAATTTCTAATATCTCCTTGATCTTCTCCGGATCGATTATGATTCCCTGGTGTCGAACAACAAACCTAAGGAATTTCTCTGAAGCTACTACGAATGCACACTTCAGGGGGTTTATTTTGAGGTTAAATTGTCTAAACTATTTAAAAACTACTCTCAAGTCAAAGAGATGGTCTTTCTATTTTCTACTTTTGACCAGATCATTGACATAGCACTTGACTTGATGATGAATGAGTTTGTCGAAGATTCGAGTCACAGGTGCTAGTATGTAGCACCAACATTTTAAGGCTGAAAGGCATGACCTTATAGCAATAGATTTTGATTGGTGTTTAAAAGTAGTGTTTCTTTCATCTTGAGGGGCCATCTTTATTTGGTAATATCTAGTTGAGCCATCTATGAAATAGAAGAATGCATGAGATTTGGCAATGTCCACCATCAGCTCCGAGATTGGTAGTGAAAATTCATCTTTTGGACATGCCTTATTTAAATCCATAAAATCAACGCATATGTTAATTTGGCCATTCGTTTTCTTAACTGGGATGACATTGGCTAACCAAACAGAGTACTTTTCTTCCCAGATGAAGCCTGCATCAATGAGTTTCTTCACTTCAAAAATGACCTATTATTTTATGTCTATCGCATGCATCTAGAAGCTTGCTTGATAGGGTTAGCAGTACACTCTATAGCTAGTTCATGGAATACTATGTTAGGAGCTAATCTATGCATCTCATCTTAAATCCATGCAAAGTAGTTCTTAAACTCAGTCAATAGCCTAACTAAGTCATTAGTTTCAATTTCATTCAACAAAAAACTGATGTTCCTAAGTTGATTTTTTTAAGCTCATCAATGGTTGACTTGGTCTCTTTTTTGAACTCTGGCGGCCCATCTTTGACTTCAAAATCATCTAAATCATCTGAAATTTCTAAGCACAAGTCCTTATATGAGTTAATGTGATTTGAAATGAACCTATTAGATTCTAAATGATTGGTGATGAATAAGTAGTAATCGTCATCATCGACTGGACCCACTATACCAAATCCTAGTCTTGGTCTTGATTGAGAGCTTTTGCATGTTTTCTTCCATATTCTTTTGATGTAGTCTGACCTGTGCTTTGACCAAGTATGTGGGATTAACCCTTTCTTTGCTAAAATATTAACACAAGGCAAGTACCAATCAAAAGATAAATCTATTAAATCTTTATATGAATCATCCTCAAGTTCTAAATCAACTTCTTAACTTGAGGATGATACTCTCAAAAAAAACCTCTGAGTTTTCATACTTGTGGAAGACTTAGGGGCTTCTTTAACTATCAAACCCTCAGCTTTTTGAGAGGAAAGTGGGGTTAGAGCTAAAGTTCCCAAATAACATCTAATTGTTTCACATATAGACTTGGATACACTTATGCTTTGCTTTGGAGCCCGGTCTTCATCGCTATCTGGCTCAAGTGTCACCCCTAAGGGAATCTACTATTGAGATGAGCTATCTGGTGTACTAACCATATAAAACTCATCATATGAACTATATTCAAAGTCTATATAAATAATAGGTGTACTCCTGGTAGCTGGAACATATCTTTTATTGGGTGGCCAATAAAGAGGTTTTCCAACCTTGGGACTGCCTCTGAAATGGCCTCTTCCTCTGCCTGGTGGAAGTCAAGTCATCCTACCCATATATTCGAATGGAGTAACGAATTATCGGTGGAATATAAGGTCAGCTCCACTTCCTCCTCCAAGTCTATTTACGCTCCTTTTTATTTTCTTTTTTATTTTCTATTTTCTTTTCTTTTTCTTTTCCTCTTTCTTTTTCTTTTTCATTTTTTTTAAACTTTGGCCAAGTTCATGAGAATAGACTTGTTGATTTTGAGGGAGGTAGTATGCCACATCCACATATATGCCGACCACATGAACTGTAAATGGATTTAGATCTCCTTTGACATAGTAGACAATCCCACCTCTCACAAACTTCATACGCTGATGTAGGGAGGATGGAACTATATTGTTCAAATGTATCCATGGTCTCCCAAAGAAAGTTGTGAAAGATGCATCCGAGTCTATAATGTGAAACATGGTTTCGATCTTCCAATCATCTATCTCCAAGGGCAACACTATAGAGCCTAAGGCCTATTGACCTCACTTTTGGAGTGTGGATTCAATCTTCCCATCTTAGACTTAGGAGTCTTCCACATTAAGAATTCCCAGTCATAAGACACTCTAATTAGGTAAACACTTTACCTAAGCTAAAGACTTAGAAGGTTAACCAGGATTAGGTTATGCCTTGGGATTAGGAAAAATCCACCTACTTTACAACCCAAATCCAATCCATGTTCACCTTCTCAAACCAAACCTCAAGTTCAATTCAAACATCAAATTCAAATCCAAATCAAAACCCAAATTCCAAAACAAAATTATTGAAGCCCATGATCAAATCTAAACTTGAAACCCTTCCGAAGCCATATGACCTATCCCATAGACTTAGCCAAATCTTAATCCAAATCAATCCAAAATCAATTGATTTTCTCATAATAATTTTATATCTTCTATCATCTTCCTAAATATAAATCAAATCTACATTCAAATGTTTGAAACTAAATCAAATTAAATCAAAACCCTTCCTAAGCCATATGACCTATCTCATGGACTTAGCCAAATCATAATCCAAATCAAGTCAAACTTCATTGATTTTCTTACAAATCAATCATATTTTCAATCATCTTCACAAATTTAAATGAAACATACATTTAAGTCATCAAAACTAAATAAAAAAAACAAAATCCAAACATAAGCCACATGACCCAACTCCATGGACTTAGACAAATTCCTTCATTCCAAAATCTAAATTCAATTGATTTTCTTATGAATCAATCATACATTCAATCATTTTCACAAATATAAATCAAATCTACAATCATCAAGCCAAACCAAAATCAACCCAAGTCAAACCCAACTTAACCCTTTTGACTTGAAAAAGTTCAAATGAACCAAAACCATTTGAACCCAAGCCAATTGTAATCAAATTTATATATCAATTCCAAATCCATATATAAACACAACTAAATCAAAATAAACCCAAAATCAAGCCAACTAAATCCAATTGGTCCACTTGATTAACCAATTGTTGATTTAATTTAATATATGCATGGCTATTATCACTATTAAATCCAAATGTATTTTTTAAAAGCTTATAAATGAATAATAATGTGTTATGATGCTAGTTATAAGTACATAAGAAATACATGTGCTTATAGCTTTACTGTATGAATGTTGGGTTCTCTTTCCTCTATTCATGTGTTGATTTATATAAGATTGAATGGTAATGGGTATATAGTCTGGACATCCAGGGAACACGAGGCTTTAGCTAGCCCCAAGGAGGTCATTTGATTACCTCACTTCCCTGGTTTGTTAGTTGGTTGATAAAATCGAAAAGAAGAAATGTTGAACCTGAATTTGTTCTATGTCAAAAAATTAAAAAAAAATAAAAAACCCTAAACCTTATACAAAAACCTAAACCCTAAACCTAAAACCTAAACCGTAAACCCCAAACACTAAACCCTAAAAACCCTAAACCTTAAACCCTAAATCTTAAAACCTACAACCCTAAACCCTAAACCCTAAGCCCCAAACCCTAAACCCTAAAACATAAACCCTGAACTCTAAATCCTAAACCCTAAACACTAAACCCTAAACCCTAAAAACTGAAAAACCTAAACCTAAACTAAATAAAACCAAAATATAAAATAAATTAAAAAACCTAAACCTAAATAAAATAAAATAATAAAATAAACTAAAAACTAAACCAAAGCCTAAACCTAAACCTAAAAAATAAATAAGTAAATAAAAACTAAGCTAAAATAAAATAAATAAAAACTTGAACTAAACTAAAAAAAAATAAACTAAAAAAATAAAAACTAAACGAAAAATAAAAAATAAAATAAACCTAAAATAAAATAAAATAAAAATTAAATGGAAACCTAAACTTAAAAAATAAAACTAAAATAAAACCTAAAAATAAATAAAAAATAAAACCTAAACCCTAAACTAAAAAAAACAAAACCTAAAATAAACAAAATAAAATAAACTAAGCTAAAATAAAAAAAACTTAAAACCTAAACTAATTAAAATAAAATAAGATAAAAATAAACCTAAACTTAAACTAAAAAAAGAAACCTAAAAAAAAACCTAAAATAAAAACCTAATACCTAAACGTTAAAAAAAAAAAAAACCTAAAACTAAACAAAAAACTTGAAAATAAAACCTAAACCTAAAAAATAAAATAAAAATAAAAATAAACAAAAAACAAACATAAACCTAAACCTAAACCTAAAAAATAAACTAAAATAGAAAACCTAAACTAAAATAAATGAAGTAAGCTCAACAATAATAAAAATAAACCTAAATAAAAATAAAAATAAAATCAACTAAAATAAATAAAAAAATAAACTAAATAAACTAAAGAAACCTAAACCTGTCAATTTACTTAATTTTTTTTTAAAAAAAACCCTAAACCCTAAACTCTAAATCCTAAATACAAAACCCTAAACCCTAAAACTAAATCTAAACCCTAAACCATAAACCTACAACCCTAAACCTATGACCCTAAACCATAAACCCTCAACCTTAAACCCTAAAAAATCCTAAACCCTAATCCCTAAACCCTAAATTCTAAACTGTAAGCCCTAAACACTAAACCTTAAACCGTAAACACTAAACCCTAAATCCTTACCCTAACCTAAAACCCTAAATCATAAACCCTAAACCCTAAAACCCTAAACCCTAAATGCTAAACTAACCCTAAAACTTAAATCCTAAATCCTAAGAACCCTAAACCCTAAACCCTAAAGCTAAACTTAAACCCTAAGCAACCTAAACCTGCTAACCCTAAACCCTAAACCATAAACCCTAAAAACCAAAAACCCTAAAGCCTAAACACTAAACCATAAACCCTAAACACTAAACCCTAACCCTAAACCCTAAACTATAAGAACTTGAATCCTAAAACTCTAAACCTTAAACCCTAAACCCTAAACCCTAAACCATAAAAACCTAAACTAAATAAAACCTAAAAGTAAAATAAATAGAAAAACATGAACCTAAATAAAATAAAAACCTAAACTAAAACCTAAACCTAAACCTATAAATAAAATAAAATAAACTAATAAAAATAAAATAAAATAAAATAAATAGAAATCTAAACTAAACTAAAGAATAAAATAAACTTAAGAATAAGAAACCTAAATAAAATAAAAACTAAACGTAAAATAAAAAAATAAAATAAAAAATAAATAAAAACTTAAACATAAAAAATAAACTTTAAAATAAAACATAAAAATAAATAAAAAATAAAACTTGAACCCTAAACTAAAAAACCCTAAACTTGAAATAAATATAAAATAAAAAAATAAAATTAACCTAAACTTAAACTAAAATAAACTAAATTAAAATAAATAAAACATAAACCTAAACTTAAACTAAATAAAATAAAATAAATAAAAAAAACCTAAACCTAAACTAAAAAATAAAACCTAAAAATAAACCTAAAATAAAAACCTAAAACCTAGACCTAAAATGATAAAATAAAAACATAAACCTAAACCCAAAAATAAAAAATAAAATGTAAACCTAAAAAATATAATCATAATAAAACTCAACTAAAAAATAAGCCATAACCTAAACCTAAACAAAAAAAAACTGAAATAAAAATCCTAGACTAAAATAAATAAGCCTAAAATAAATAAACTAAACTAAATAAAAAATAGACCTAAATAAACATAAAAAATAAAATAAACTAAAATAAATAAAAAATAAACTAAGTAAATTAAATAAATCTAAACCTATCGGTTCACATAATTTTTTTTAAAAAAAACCATAAACCCTAAATCCTAAATCCTAAACCCTAAACCCTAAACCCTAAACCCAAAACCTACAACCTTAAACCCTAAACCTTAAACCTAAATCCTAAACCATAAAAGCATATACCCTAAAACACTAAACCCTAAACCCTAAACCCAAAATCCTAAATCTAAACCTAAAGAAACTAAAAAATTAAAAAAATAAACTTAAACCCTTAAACTTAAAAAACATAAACTTAAACCTAAACCCTAACAATGGGCATAACCTTGATGACAGGAACATCACCATCAACCTGGTTCAGTCTAGATCTAGAGGCGGAGATGAAGGTGGTGGCTGCAATTATCGTAGTGGTAGTGGGGAATCTGGAGATGCTGGGGATGTGGAGGTGGTTGTCAGAACAGTGGTGGTTATGGAGGCGAGGTGAGAGATCGGGGATATAATGGTGGATCTCGCAACTCGATAGGCCGGTGTGGTTATGATGGGAACTGGAGAAACTAAAGAATGGCCAATCTGATCTACTGCTTACGGAACTGTCTTTTTACAATAGAGACAGCTCTAGTTTTCTAGGGTTTTTTATTTGCTCTATGTGTGCTCATTTTTGATCTATGTTGTCACTTGTGTCTTAGAAAACTTGGTATGTTACTTGGTTGATGAAGTTGAAAAGAAGAAATATTGAATATGAATTTGTTCTTTATTAAAAAAATACCAAGAATCCTAAACCCTAAATTAAAACTTGAACCCTAGACCTAAAACCTAAACCCTAAATCCTAAACCCTAAACCCTCAAAACCCTAAACCCTAAACCCTAAACCGTAAAATCCTAAACCCTAAACCCTAAACCCAAAACACTAAAACCTAAACCCTAAACCCTAAACACTAAACCCTAAACCCTAAACCCTAAAGCCTAAAGCCTAAACCCTAAACCCCAAACTATAAACCATAAATGCTCAACTAACCCAAAACCCTAAATCATCAACTAACCCTCAACCCTAAACCCTCAACCCTAAAAAGCTATAAATCTAATCCTAAACTAAATAAAACCTAAAAATATAATAAATAAAAAACATAAACCAAAATAAAATTAAAAATAAAATAAAATAAAACAGAACCTAAAATAAAATTAATAATAACTAATTAAAACCTAAACCTAAATAGTAAACCTAAAAATAAATAAATAATAAAACATAAACACTAAACTAAAAAATTAACCTAAACTTAAAATAAAATAAAAATAAACATAAACTAAAATAAATAAATCCTAAACCTAAACTTAAACCCTAAACTAAATAAAATAAAATAAACTATAAATAAACCTAATCCTAAACAAAAAGAAAAACCTTAAAATAAACCTAAAATAAAACCTAAAACTTAAAGTTAAAAAAATAAAATAAAAACCAAAACCAAAACCTAAAAATAAAAATAAAACCTAAACATAAAAAATAAAATAAAAATAAAACTAAATAAAAAATAAACATATACCTAAACCTAAACCTAAAAAATAAACTAAAATAAAAAACCAAAATTAAAATAAATAAACCTAAAATAAATAAACTAAACTATATAAAAATAAAAAAAATAAACTTAAATAAAAATAAATCCTCAACCCTAAAAAAAACCTAAACCCTAAATCCTAAATGTTAAACCGTAAAACTAACCCTAAACCCTAAACCCTAAACCTTAAACCCTAAAACTAACCCTAACTAAACCTCCACCATAAACCTAAACCCTAATCCTAAACCCTATAACTCAGTTTTAAACCTAAACTCCTAAACCTAAACTTTAAACTCCTAACCATAACCCTAACCTCCTAAACCCTAAACCTCCCAAACTCCTAAACCCTAAACTAAACTAAACTCCTAAATCGTTTTAAATCCTAAACTAAACTCCTAAACTCTTTCCCAAAAACTCTAAACTCCATAAACCATAAACCTAAACCCACTATCCACCTAAATTAAACTTCCATCCCTCACTAAACCCTAAAACACTAAACCCTAATCCTAACCCTAAACCTTTATAAACATAAAACTTAATACCTTAAACTCTAAACCCTAAACCCTTAACCCTAAACCTTAACCTTAAACCCTAATCCCTAAACACTAAACACCAAACCTTAAACCTGAACCTAAAGTAACTAAAAAAATTAAAAATAAACCTAAACCCTAAAACTTAATAAACCTAAACCTAAACCTAAACTATAGGAATGGACAGAACCTTGACGATAAGAATATCACAATCAACTAGGCTCAGTCTAGATCTGGCGGTGGAGGAGAAGGCAGAGGCATTGGTTATAGCAGTGGTTGTGGAGGATGTGGAGGTCCTAGTGGATATGGAGGTGGTGGTCAGAGTAATGGTGTTTATGGAGATGGGAGGAGCGACGTAGGTTACAACCATGGTGGTGGTGGAGAGAGAGATCGGGGATATGATGGTGGATCTTGCTACTCTAGAGGCCAGGGTGGTTCTGAAGGGAACTCAAGAAACTAAAGAACAGCCGATCCAATCTGCTGCTTATGGAACTATGTCTTTATAGTAAAGACAGTTATAATTATCTAGGGTCTTTGATTTTCTCTATGCATTCTCATTTTTTATCTATATTGCCACTTGGTTGTTAAAAAACTTACTGTGTTACTTGGTTGATGAAATCGAAAAGAAAAAATGTTGAATCTGAATTTGTTCATTGTTAAAATAAAAGAAAACAAAAACCTTAAACCTGAAAATAAAACCTGAACCCTAAACTTAAAACCTTCACCCAAAACCAAAAACTCTAAACCCTAAACTCTAAACCCTAAACCCTAAACTCTAAGCCATAAACCCTTAGGCCCTAAAGCTTAAAGCCTAAACCCTAAAAATTAATACCTAAATCTTAAACCCTAAACCCTACACTCTAAACCCTAAACCCAAAACCCTAAACCCTAAACTAATCCTAAACCTTAAAGCCTAAACCCTAAAACCCTAAACCCTAAACCTTAAACCCTAAAACCTAAACCCTAAACCCTAAACCCTAATCCCTAAACCCGAAACCTTAAACCCAAAACCCTAAATCATAAACTCTAAACTAACCCTAAACCCTAAACCCTAAACCATAAACCCTAGCCATAAAAAGCTATAAACCTAAACCTAAACTAAAAAAAGCCTAAAAATAAAATAAATAAAAAGCCTAAACTAAAATAAAATAAAAATATAATAAAATAAAAACATAAACTAAAACCTAAACCTAAACCTAAACCTAAACCAAAAATTAAAATAAAAAATAAAAACTAAAATAAAATAAAATAAATAAAAACATAAACTAAACTAAAAAAATCAAAAATGTAAATAAAATGAAAGCTAAACCTAAAATAAAAACAAAATAAACTTATAATAAAATAAAAAACTAATTAAAAACCTAAACCTAAGAAATAAACTTAAAAAAAACCTAAACCCTAAACTAAAAAAAAACCTAAACCTTAAATAAAAATAAAATAAACCTAAACCTAAACTAAAATAAATAAGACTTTACACCTAAACCTAAAATAAACTAAACCTAAACCTAAAAATAAACTAAATAAGATAAAATAAACTATAAATATACCAAAACCTAAACTAAAAAATAAAACCCAAAAATAAACATAAAATAAAAACATAAAACCTAAACCTAAAAAAATAAAATGAAACTCTAAACCCAAACCTAAAAATAAAAAATAAAACCTAAACCTAAAAAGTTAAATAAAAGTAAACTAAAAAATAAACCTAAACTTAAACCTAAAAAATAAACTAAAAAAAAACCAAAACTAAAATAAATAAACCTATAATAAATAAACTAAACTAAATTAAAATAAAAATAAACCTAAATGAAAATAAAAACAAAATAAACTAAAATAAATAAAAAATGAAGTAAATAAACCTAAACCTACTAGTTACTTAATTTAAAAAAAAATTAAAATAATTAAAATTTTTAAAAAAATAAAAAAAACCATAACCCAATGCCCTAAATGCTAAAACTAACCCTAAACCCTAAACCCTAAACCTTAAACTTATAACCCTATTCCTAAAACCCAAAACCCTAAAACCCAAAACCCAAAACCCAAAACCTTAAACCCTAAAGCCTTAACCCTTAAACCCAAAACCTTAAATCCTAAACCTTAAAGCTTAAACCCTAAAGCCTAAACCCTAAAACCTACAACCCAAAACACTAAACCTAAACCTAAACCCTAAGAATAGGAAGAACCTTGATGGCAGGAACATCACTGTCAAACATGGTCAGTCTGGATCTGGTGGTGGAGGCGAAGGCAAAGGCAGTGGTTATCATAGTGGTGGTGGGGGATCTGAAGGTGCTAGGGATATGGAGGTGGTGGTCGGAGTAGTGGTGGTTATGGAGGTAGGAGAGAGAGAATGTGGATATAATGGTGGATCTCGCCACTCGAGAGTCTGGTGTGGTTCTGATGGGAACTGGAGAAATTGAAGAATGGTTAATCTGATCTACTGCTTATGGAACTGTGTCTTTACAGTAGAAATAATTCTAGTTATCTAGGTTTTTTAATTTGCTCTATGCGTGCTGATTTTTTATCAATGTCGTCGCTTATGTCTTAGAAAATTTGGTGTGTTACTTGGTTGATGAAATCAAAAGAAGAAATGTTGAATATGAATTCATTCTCTATAAATCAAAAAATATCAAAAATCCTAAACCCTAAACTAAACCTAAACCTTAAACCTTAAACCCTAAACCCTAAACCCTAGAAACCCTAAACCCTAAACCCTAAACCCTAAAACCCTAAAACCTAAACCCTAAACCCTAAACCCTAAACACTAAACCCTAAACCTTATACCCTAAAGCCTAAACCCCAAACTGCAAACCCTAAATACTCAACTAGCCCTAAACCATAAACACTAAACCCTAATAAGCGAAAAACCTAATCCTAAACTAAATAAAACCTAAAAAATATATTAAATAAAGAAAGATAAATTGAAATAATTTTAAATAATAAAATAAAATAAAAGCCTAAACTAAAACCTAAACCTTAACCTAAACCTAAACCTCACTAAAAAATAAAAAGTGAAATAACATAAAAACTAAACTAAAAAAAACCTAAAATAAAATAATAATAATAACTAAATTAAAACCTAAACCTAAAAAGTAAACCTAAAAATAAATTTAAAAAACCTAAACACAAAATGTTAATAAAAAACCTAAACCTAAAATAAACAAAATAAAATAAACCTAAACCTAAACTAAAATAAATAAAACCTAAGACTAAACCTAAAATTAACTAAACCTAAACCCTAAACTAACTAAAATATAATCAAACTAAAAATAAATTTAATGCTAAACTAAAAAAAAACATAAAAATAAACCTAAAATGAAAGCCTAAAACCTAAACCTAAAAATATAAATTAAAAACCTAAACCTAAACCTAAAAAGAGAAAATAAAACCTAAACATAAAAAATAAAATAAAAATAAAACTAAATAAAAAATAAACCTAAACCTAAAAAAATAAACTAAAATATAAAAAAACTAAATTAAAATAAATAAACCAAAAATAAAAACTAAATCAAATAAAAATTAAAAATAAACTTAAATAAAAATAAATCCTCAACCCTAAAAAGAACCTAAACCCTAAATCCAAAATGCTAAACTGTAAAATTAATCCTAAACTTACAATCCTAAACCATAAAGCCTAAACCCTAAACCCTAAACTCTCAAAAACCCTAAAGCAAAACCCTAAACCCTCAACCCTAAACTAACCCTAAACCCTAGACCCTAAAATCTAAAACTAACACTTCAGCCTAAACACAGAACCTTGAGGGTAGGAACGTCACCATCAACCAGGCTCAGTCTAGATCTAGCAGTGTAGGCGAAGGCATAGGTGGTGGTTTTTGTAGTGGTTGTGGGCGATATGGAGGTCATAGGTCATAGTGGATATGGAGGTGATGGTCAGAGTAGTGGTGGTTATGGAGGAGAGAGGAGCGATGAAGGTTAGAACCATGGTGGTGGTGGAGGAAGAGATCGGGGATGTGATGGTCAATCCTGTTACTCGAGAGGCCAGGGTGGTTTTGATGGGAACTTGAGAAACTGAGGAAAATCCAATCTAATCTACTGCTTACGAAACTATGTCTTTATAGTAGAGATGGTTCTAGTTATCTAGGGTTTTTAATTTGCTCTATGCATGCTCATTTTTGATCTATATTGCCACTTCGGACTTAGAAAACTTGGTGTGTTACTTGGTTTATGAAATCAAAAAGAAGAAATGGTGAATCTGAATTTGTTATTTGTTAAAAAAAAACAAACCCAAAACCCTAAAATAAAACCTGAACCCTAAACCTAAAACCTTAACCCAAAACCCTAAACCCTTAAGTCCTAAAGCCTAAAGCCTAAACCCTAAAACCTAATATGTAAACCCTAAACCCTAAACCCTAATCCCTAATCCCTAAACTCTAGACCCCAAACCCCAAACCCTAAACCCTAAACCCTGAACTAACCCTAAACCTTCAAAGCTAAACCCTAACACCCTAAAACCTAAACCCTAAACCCTAAAACCTAAACTTTTAACCTTAAACCCTAAACTCTAATCCCTAAACCCCAAACCCTAAACCCTAAACCCTAAACTCTAAACCATAAAAAGCTAAAAACCTAAACCAAAACTAAAAAAAACCTAAAAATAAATTAAATAAAAAGCCAAAACCAAAATAAGATAAAAAATATAATATAATAAAACCTAAAACCTAAACCTAAACTTAAACCTAAACCAAAAAATAAAATAAAAAAAAATTAAAATTAAAATAAAATAAAATAAATAAAAACCTAAACTAAATTAAAAAAAAAACATAAATAAAATAAAAACTAAACCTAAAATAAAAACAAAATTAACCTATAATAAAATAAAATAAAAAGTAAATAAAAACTTAAACCTAGAAAATAAACCTAAACTAACTAAAAAATAAAACCTAAACCTTAAACTGAAAAAAAAAACCTAAACCTAAAATTAAAATAAAATAAACTTAAACCTAAACTAAAATAAACTAAATAAAATATATAAAAACCTAAACCTTAACCTAAAATAAACTAAACCTAAAGCTAAACATAAACTAAATAAAATAAAATATACTATAAATAAACCAAACTTAAACTAAAAAATGAAACCTGAAAACAAACCTAAAACGTAAACCTAAAAAAATAAAATAAAACCCTAAACTTAAACCTTAAAATAAAAAATAAAACCTAAACCTAAAAACTAAAATAATATAAAAATAAAACTAAACTAAAAAATAAACCTAAACCTAAACCTAAAAAATAAACTAAAATAAAAAACAAAAATAAAATAAATATACTTAAAATAAAAAAAACTAAGCTAAATAAAAATAAAAATAAACCTAAATGAAAATTAAAAATAAAATAAATTAAAATAAATTAAAATAAATAAAAAATAAAGTAAATAAACCTAAACATTCGAGTTTACTTAATTTTTAAAAAATTAAAAAAAATTTAAAAACTTTAAAAAACCCTTAACGCTATTCCCTAAATGCTAAAACTAGCCCAAAACCCTAAACCTAAAACCCTAATCCTAAAAAAGTAAACACTAAAACCCAAAACCCAAAATCATAAACCCTAAATGCTTAACCCTAAAACCCTAAACCTTAAATCCTAAACCTTAAAGCCTAAACCATAAAACCTACAACCCAAAACCCCTAAACCCTAAAACCTAAACCCTAAACCCTAAACCCTAACCTAAAAGCCTAAATGTAAACTAATTAAAACCTAAAAATAAAATAAATAAAAAAACTTAAACCTAAATAAATTTTAAAATAAAATAAAATAAATACCTAAATTAAAACCTAAACATAAACCTAAACCTAAACTTTAAAATAAAATAAAATAAAAATTAACTAAAATAAAAAAAATGAAAACTAAACTAAAATAAAATAAATAAAAACCTAAACTAAACTAAAAAATTAGATAAACCTCATAAAAAACCTAAATAAAATAAAACCCAAACATAAAATAAAAATAAAATAAACCTAAAATAAAATAAAATAAAAAATAAATAAAAATCTAAACCTAAAAAAATAAACCTACAAATATGTAAAAATTAAATCCTAAACCCTAAACTAAAAAAAAACTAAAATAAATAAAATAAAATAAAATCAAACCTAAACTATAATAAACTGAACTAAAATAAAAAAAACCTAAACCTAAAAAATAAAATAAAAATAAAACTAAACTAAAAAATAAACATAAGTTGAAACATAATCCTAAAATACAAACTAAAATACAAAACCTAAAATAAATAAACTATACTAAATAAAATAAAAATAAACCCAAATAAAAATATAAAATAAAATAAATTAAAATAAATAAAAATAAACTAAATGAACTAAATTAACCTAAATCTACAAATTTACTTAAATCTACAAATTGTAAACCCTAATCCCTAAATCTTAAACCCTAAATCTTATACCCTGAATCCTAAAACTAACCTTAAACCCAAAACCCTAAACCTGCAACCCTGAACCCTAAAAATCCCTAAATCCTAAACCTCGAATCCTAAACCTTAAACTCTAAACCCTAAACCCTAAAAACCTATAAACTTAAACATAAACTAAATAAAACCTAAAAATAAAATAAATAAAAAAACTTAAACCTAAATAAAATAAAATAAAATATAAAATAAAATTAAAACCTAAATTAAAATTTAAACATAAACTTAAACCTAAAATCAAAAATAAAATAAAATTAAAAATAAAATCTAAAAAAAATAAAAGAAATAAAAACTAAAGTAAGATAAAATAAATAAAAACCTATCCTAAACTAAAAAAATTAAATAAACCTAAACTTAAAAAACCTAAATAAAATAAAACCCAAATGTAAAATAAAAATAAAATAAACCTAAAATAAAAACATAAACCTAAAAATAAATAAAAAAACATAAAACCTAAACTAAAAAAAAACTTAATCCTAAAATAAACCTAAACCTAAAATGAAATAAACTAAACTAAAAGAAATAAAACCTAAACCTAAAAAATAAAATAAAAATAAAACTAAACTAAAAATTAAATATAAACCTAAACCTAAACCAAAAAAATAAACTAAAATACAAAACCTAAAGTAAAACAAATAAACCTAAAATAAATAAACTAAACTAAATAAAAATATAAAATATAAAATAAAATAAACTAAAATAAATAAAAAGTAAACTAAATAAACCTAAACCTATGAGTTTACTTAATTTTTAAAAAATATTGTAAACCCTAAACCCTAAATCCTAAACCCTAAACCTTACACCCTAAATCCTAAAACTAACCCTAAACCCTAAACCTACAACCCTAAATATACAACCCTAAACCCTAAAAAATATAAAACCCTAAACCCTAAATTAACCCTAAACCCTAAATCCTAAACCTAAATCATAAACCCTAAACTTTAAACCCTAAGCCCTAAACCCTAATGCTAACCCTAAACCAAAAACCCAAAACCCAAAACCTTAAACCTAAAACCATAAACCCTGGACTCTAAGCTAAGCCTAAACCCTAAAACCTAATAAACCTAAACCTAAACCTAAACCCTAAGAATGGCCAGAACCTTGACGGTAGGAACTGGTGCTTATCGTAGTGGAGGTGAAGGCAGAGGTGGAGGTGGAGGTGGAGGCAGAGGCGGTGGTTATCGTAGTGGTGGTGGGGGATCTAGAGTTGTTGGTGAATATGGAACTGGTGCTTAAAGAAGTTGTGTTTAAGGAGGCCAGAGGAGCAATGGAGGTTACAGCAGTGGTGGCGGTGGAGGGAGACATCGAGAATATGATGGTGGATCCAGCTACTCGAGAGGCCGGGGTGGTTTTGATGGGAATTGGAAAAATTGAAGAACGGACGATCCGATCTACTGCTTATGGAACTATGTCTTTATAGTAGAAACAGTTCTAGTTATCTAGGCTTTTTGACTTGCTCTATGCATGCTCATTTTTTATCTATGTCATCGCTTATGTCTTAGAAAACTTGGTGTGTTACTTTGTTGATGAAATTGAGTAGAAGAAATGCTGAAACTGAATTTGTTCTCTGTTAAAAAAAAATTCCTAAACCTAAAATACAAACCTAAAACCTAAACCTAAAAAAATAAAATAAAAACCTAAACCTAAACTGAAAAAAAAAAATAAAACCTAAACTTAAAAAATATAATAAAAATAAAACTAAACTAAAAAATAAACTTAGACCTAAACTAAAAATATAAAATAAAATAAAAAACGTAAAGTAAAATAAATAAACCTAAAATAAATCAATTAAACTAAATAAAAATAAAAAATAAAGTTCAGTTACATTATTTAATAAAATAAGTTAAAATAAATAAAAGGAGACTAAATATACATAAACCTACTAGTTTACTCAATTTTAAAAAAATAAAAAAATCATAAAATTAAAAAAAAAAACCCCAAACCCTATACCCTAAACCCTAAACCCTAAACCCTTCCTAAACACTAAACCCTAAAACCCTAAACGCTAAAGGCTAAACCTTAAAACTTAAGACCCTAAACCCTATAGCCTAAACCCCAAACCCTAAACCCTAAATCTTAAAAACCTAAAAACCTAAACCTAAACTAAATAAAACCTAAAAAAAAAATATATAAAATAACCTAAACCTAAATAAAATAAAATAAAATAAAATAAAAAACTAAATTAAAACCTAAACTGAAATGTAAACATAAACTTAAAAATAAAATAAAATAAAAAATAAAAACTAAATTAAAATAAAATAAATTAAAATAAAATAAAATAAAATCTGAACTAAACTAAAAAATTAAATAAACCTAAATAAAATAAAACCAAAAATTAAAATAAAAATAAAATAAATATAAAATAAAATTAAATTAAAACCTAAACCTAAAAATTAAATCTAAAAATAAATAAAAAATAAAATCTAAACCCTAAATTAGAAAAAAACTAAACCTAAAATAAAAAATAAGATAAACCTAAACCCAAACTAAAGTAAACTAAACTAAAATATATAAAACCTCAACTTAAACCCAAAAGAAACTAAACCTAAACCTTAAACTAAATAAAATAAAATAAAATAAGATAAAAGAAACAAAAAATAAAATTAAACCTAAACTAAAAAATACAACCTAAAACTAAACTTAAAATAAAAACCTAAAACATAAATTTTAAAAAATAAAATAAAAACCTAAACCTGAGACCTAAAAATATAAAATAAAACCTAAACCTAAAAAATAAATTAAAAATATAACTAAACTACAAAATAAACATAAACCTAAACCTAAACCTAAAAAATAAACTAAAATAAAAAACCTAAACTATAAATTAAGTTAAAATAAATACAATAAACTAAATAAAAATATAGAATAAACCAAAATAAAATATAAAATAAAATTAACTAAAATAAATAAAAAATAAACTAAATAAGCCTAAACTTACTTAATTTTAAAAAAAAATACAAAATCCTAAACCCTAAACCCAACTATAACCCAAAATCCTAAACCTACAACCCTTAAACCTAAAGCATAAACCCTAAACCCTAAAAAGCCCTAAACCTTAAACCCTAAATTCTAAACCCTAAATATAAAAATTTAAAAAAGAAAATAAAAAAATCCCTAACCCTAAATGCTAAACCTTAAATTGTAAACCCTAAACCTAAAACCCTAAACCTAAAACCTAAACCTAACCCCTAAACCTAAACCTAAACTAAACTAAACTAAATAAAACAAAACCTTAACCTAAACCTAAAGTAAAAAATAAATAAGTAAAATAAAAAAATAAAATATAAATAAACTAAATAAACCTAAATAAACCTGAAAATAAATAAAAAATAAAGCCTAAACCCAAAACTAAAAACAAAACTTAAACTTAAAATAAAAATAAAATAAATGATATAAAATAAACGTAAACCTAAACTAAAATAAATTAAAGTGAAATAAATAAAACCTAAATCTAAACCTAAAATAAGCTAAACCTACACCAAAACCTAAACTAAATAAAATAAAAAAACTAAAAATAAACCTAAACTTAAACTAAAAGAAACATAAAAAGAAACCTCATATAAAAACCTAAAACCTAAACCCTAAACCCTAAAAAGCTAAAAACATAAACCTAAACTAAATAAAACTTAAAAATAAAATAAATAAATAAAGAAAACCTAAACTAAAATAAAATAATAAAATAAAATAAAATAAAAACATAAACTAAAACCTAAACCTAAACCTAAACCTAAAAAGAAAATAAAATAAAAAATAAGAACTAAATTAAACTAAAATAAATAAAAACCTAAACTAAACTAAAAATGAAAAAAGATTAAATAAAATAAAAACTAAACTTAAGATAAAAATAAAATTAACCTAAAATAAAATAAAATAAACACCAAATAAAAACCTGAACCTAACAAATAAACCTAAAAATAAAACCTAATCCTAAACTAAATAAAGAGAAAAAAGTACATAAACCAAAACAAAAGGAGATAAATTACTCCAAAAAGTGGATGGTAAAGAATATGTATTCTTTTTTATAATCAATAATTTCTACGTTCAATATGAGATTCACTATCGGTAATAGTTAGACATAAATTCATTGGAATTCTAGCCTTAATAATATTAAATAATGAAAAGAATATTCAAACACATAATTACCATTTTTACACTTAATAAATTAGAACAAATTATATAAAATGCTTTATTCTTGATTTAATATTGATAACTAGAAGTAGTTTATGGTAAACTTGAAGTAATTCTTAAGTAGTTGACATAATATAATACTTTATTCTTTATTTTTTAGGTTTAAGTTTTATTTTTTATTTTTAGGTTTTGGTTTAGGTTTTTATTTTATTTTTTTTAACCTTTAGGTTTTAGGTTTTTATTTTATGTTTAATTTTAGGTATTAATTTTTAGTTTCCTAAACCCTAAACCCTAAATCGTAAAATAAATAAACTAAACTAAATAATAATAAAAATAAATATTAATAAAAATAAATAAAAAATAAACTAAATAAACTATGTAAACATAAACATACTGATTTACTTAATTTAAAAAGAAAACCCTAATCCTATACCCTAAACTAAAAATCCTAAACCTTAAACCCAAAACCTTAAAACAAACCCTAAACCCTAAATAAATAAATAAATAAGCCCTAAGCATAAACCCTAAACCCTAAAACTAACCCTAAACCCTAAACCTACAACCCTAAACCCTAAACCCTAAATCCTAAAACCCTAACCCATAAACCCTAAACCCTAAACCCTAAACCCTAAACCCTAATCCATAAAACCCTAAACTCTAAAACAAACCTTAAACCCAAACCACTCAACTAAACCACAAATCATGTTGACCTCATTTTGGGATGAGCTCTCAACCCCTCCATCTTAGACATAGGACTCCTCTTAGACTTTAAGAGATCCTTAGGCTTAAGACACATCTAATGATTAGGTGGACACTCAACCTAGCCCTAGAGACTTAGAAGAGTTAGTCTTAGGAGTAGGTCATGCCTTAGGGGTGTTAGGAAAATTTGTCTACCCTTTTGCTTGAACCACATGCCTTACTTCCTTCCTTCAAGTCAAACTCCAAATCAAATCAACATGAAACCTAAATCAATTTTAACCTATTGATTTTCTCCAAACTCAAATCAATGCCATATGATTGAAACTCATGATTGAAACCCATGATTGAAATTCCAAATTTCAAATATTTCTTAAGTCTTTAATCCTCTCTTAAGGACTTAGCATAGATCATCTTCAAATCAATTCAAATTCATGAAAGTTTCTCATAAATCATTTATATTCTCATTTATATTCACATATATAAATGAAATATAGATTCAAATCAATCAAATCCAAAATTCAAATTCCTAATTCAATACCCTTCTTAAGTCCTTAACCCTCTCTTAAGGACTTAGCCTAAAAATAATTTTTTTAAATCAACTCAAATTCATGAAATTTTCACATAACTCATTTATATTCTCATTTATATTCATAAATATAAATAAAATATACATTTAAATCAATCAAAATAATTCCAAAATTCAAGTTCAAATTCAATCAAAATCTAACCTAAGCCTTTCAAGTCAAATTCTTGAACTTAGCTAATTCAACTTCAAATCAAGCCAAGCTCTTGATTTTTCCTTCATGATTTAAGCAATCCTTCAATCATGAATCCAAATATAAATACAAACTTCAATCACTTAATCAAAACTCAATTAAAAAAATTAAGCCAAAAATCCATTTCATGTTCACCCTTTGAACTTGAAATTATCAAATGAATCAAAACCCATTTGACTTCACACCACTTGTAAAGGGATTTATATTTCAATCATAAGTCCATATGTAAGTTCAATCAAACTCAAACTAAGCTTTGGCCAAGCCATTTGACCCACTTAGGCTCACTTGACCCAAAGTTACCTAAAGTACCCTTATGAGCCAAATTCTAATCCTAACCAAATTGGATTGAATCAAACTTACCAAAGCCTCTCATCATGATCAACAATCATCATGAGATGATCAATCACTCAAATTGGGTCGAACAAAGTCAAACCAAAGGGTTGACCTAGTCAACACTTAGCCAAAATGAAACCCAACATAGCCAAAATCCACCATAGGCCAAATTGATTGGAACCAATGATCTAAGTTCATTCATGACCAATGTTTGAACCAAGTCAACATTTGAGCTAACCTAGCTATTGGCCCTTGAAGTTGACCCAACTTGACCTAGAAAGTCAAAATGTGTCAAAACTTGATCTAAGCCAAACTGATTGAAACCAATGGGTCAAGTTCATTCCAAATCACTTATTGAATTTGACCAAAGCCTCAATTGGCCAACTATACCTGACCTAGCCCAATTGACCTTGAACCCAAGTTGACCTAAAGGGTCATGTTGAACCAAAATTCAAACTGAACTAAAATTGATTAGAAATAAAGATACCACACCTAGCTCAAATAGGTCAAATAGGTCAAAATGGGTCAAATGGTCAACTTGACCTATTTGACCTAAATGAAGTCATATGAACCAAATTCAAACCTAAACCAAATTGAATCAAACAAAAGCCACTAAAACATTTCAAATGGTCATATGAACTTGACCCAACCCTTGGTTTGACCCAATTTGACCAATTGATCAACTTGACCCAAGTTGACCCATTTTGACCTAAATGTGTCTACGTGAGCCAAACCAAATCAAATGAACATCAAATCAAATGAAACTTGGCCAAACCTATTTTCACAACATACCCAACATATCCAAATTCAAAAGTCAATTAAATGACCATTTTACTCCTAGGTCATAGAACAAATTTTGGCCCATTCCACTTGGAATTTGGTCAAACCCTCTTCATACCTACTTGATACTCTCCTAATAGGTCAAGTGAACACTATGGAGGGTAGTGCACCCAACCTAATGGGTTTTAGTCAGCCCAACATGACCGAAGGGCTAAACCGAGCTCATGGCCACTCCATTAATCCACTCCTTAGCTTAAAACGAACTCAAGGATAGCCTAAAAGAACTAACAAACCCACTACCTAAGCTTAATTGGATCAAAATGGCTCCCCGCTTCTCGGTCATTCGATTGCCAAAGGGGGAGATATACTCCCCTGAATTCATTTGAATCTTCAGTTCTCCATTATCGATTGAGTGTGAGAAAGCTAGAGGAGTCTTTTCATAGTGATCCCAAGCTCCCTCAAGCACTTTCCAACTTCATCTTCTTAGTTTTCACAAGGTGAAAATAAGGGAGCTCCATAGGATTTTGAACTTAGCCAATACTCAATATCAACCAAATTCCCTTAGCAAGCTCCATCAGAGGATCAAGTCGAGCTTGCCCAAGCTCTTTTCCATGCACCAAAGGCAAAGGAGGATCCAATTCAATCAAAATTAAGCTCACTTGGAAGAGGAGTTGGTCCATAGAGCCATCCACTCAACCTCAAGAGCTAAAACTTTCACCGAAGCTTTGTCTCAACCAGATGAAGCTTCTCCAAAGGAATCGAGTGCCAGTGATCACCTCTAATGAGATATGCCATTTTTCAACCATTAAACTCAATGTGGTGTGGAGCTTTGTAAAAGAAATTTTAATCCCATGGAATTTTAATAGTTAGATGTGTTTGCCATTAAGTTTAGATGGTGTGGGTTGATTTTCAAACCAATTCGAGCTCGGATCTTCTCTTTGAAAATGGACGGTCCCCATTTTTCACAGGGAAGAATAGGGAGGATCTCATCCATCATGCATTTTGGATGGGCCGGAAGACATATGCTTTAATTAATTTAATCCCATGAACTTTTTTTCTCACCATTGATCCTTGATCGGGCGGGGAAAAAAGCGCGTGCACATGGCAATATGATGGGATGTTTAAGTAGTGGCACCGCGTCAGTAATGGGAAGCAGCGTCGACATATCTGTGGCGCATAGGATTACAAAATTTATTAGGGATTATTTAATTTTAATTAATCACCTAAACTTTTAAAATTCATATCTCAACATAGAAAAGTCAAAAAATATGAAACAAATTGCATTAAAAAGATAATTGAACATAGAATATTCTAAAATTGATTTTGATTTATTTTGAATACTTCTTTTCTCTAAATTTAAGTTTTATTGGACATCTTAATTTACCAATTACTCCTTAATTAATCCACTGATTAATCTCAAACTTCTTGAGTGTATTTTGAGGGATGACTTCTACCTCCCCTAATTTTCATGGGATTTATTGGTTACTTAATTGTGGAAATTGCAAAATCATTTCTTAATTACCCCCTTAATGTAATTAAGGATAATTAAGGGTTTAATTAGTGGTTTAATACTTTGTTAAAGTTGATTAAGGTCTGTTTCAATGAATAGGAGGTTTAGGGAATAATTTTGGGGCATTTCCCCTAAGCTATTCCTTAAACACCCTTTTCTTTCTTAATCCTCTCTTAATTAAGGGTTAATTCACTAATTACCCTCTTAATTAATTTCTTAAAATTCTAAAACTTTCTAGAACTCAGTTAATCTACTTGGGGTAGATGCTTAGGTTTTCAAGAGCCTAAGTTCAATTAAGGAAATCAAAATT
This sequence comes from Cymbidium sinense, assembly GCA_021442155.1. Taxonomy (NCBI): domain Eukaryota; kingdom Viridiplantae; phylum Streptophyta; class Magnoliopsida; order Asparagales; family Orchidaceae; genus Cymbidium; species Cymbidium sinense. The sequence goes on from JAKCPB010001018.1 coordinate 52,805, forward strand.
CAACCCATATGTGTGAGGGGTGTTTTTAAATTACTTAAGTTAAAAACCTTTAGCTTAATTAATCATTAATCATGAGCCAAATTACATTAAGCCCCCTTTCTTCCTAGGTGTATTGCAAATTTAAATTCCTTGTGAGGTTTAATGTCATCTCATTGGCTCATAATTATTTGATTAACTATGCTAAGGTGGTGTAGGTAAGGGAAATTAACATGCTTAATTCATACCTTAACCTAATCAAAATATAAAATGAATCTAATCACCTAAAAATTGAACAAAAATATTAAACACATGTGGGAATGGGTTAGGAACAACAAACTCAATTCAAATTTTTTAAAATTAAATCAAATTCAAGATCAAATAAAAATCACATTAAATAAACTTTGATTTACTTTAAGCTTTCTTATTTCATGAGATTATCTTTAGGATTTAATTAAAGTGAATGTGTTTACATGCTTTCATTGTTTTAAGTTCTTCCCCAACATGCTAAATATTTGTGTCATATGGTTTCATGCATCCATGCTCTTCAAAAATAAAATTTAAAATGAAAATGTTTCTTTTATGTCAAATTATATGTATTGGCTAAAATAAGAATATGAGTGGCTATTATCACTGTTAAATCCAAATTATTTTCAAAATATATGAATCAATTATCAAAACTAAAAGTGTGTTACTTATATCTTACTTATAAGTTTGCATGTGCGTAAAATATAAGGATGTACATAGTGTAGGTTTCCTTCTTCTCTCTTTCAGTATAGTTTTGAATAAGATTTAACAAAGTGTATGGTTCATTTGAAAAGAACCTAACACTTGCCTAATTTAATAAACTATTCATTCCTATGCTATTACTTAAGAAGGATACCTATACTTGTACATATAAATTGCATAAACAAAAATAAATCAACCAACAAAACTTTTGCATTCTTTCTTTTCCATTCATTTCTTTTGTAAGCATGCTTGTATTTAAGGAAAGTGGTATATTAGTTTGGACAACCCTGGGTTTGAGAGGATTTAAGTAGCCCTAAGTAGGTCTAGTACCTTACACCCCTATTTAACAATGGCGTTGTGCTCACTTATTCCTTTCATATATTCATATGTGCATGTGAAAGTTGGATAAGAAACCCCTTTGCTACTTAATGAAAATCATACATCATAAACATCCAAATTTTCTTAAATAAATTACATAGCATGCATCATAAAGTGTGACAAACATTCCATTTGTATGTATAGATATGTTTAGGAGTAATTCATATGCATGTTATACATGTTGGGAAATAGATGAAGAGACGTATGTTTTGTGAATTTAGTTCATTTTACTTAATCTTAAAATGCCTTTCTTTTGAATAGGTTTGTTTAGAGTTCATCTAAACTTAGGATTAATTAAAACACTTAATTAAAACATTCACTAAACAAAACTAAAAATATGAATCCACTTTAGAAATTACTTAGTTTAGGGAAGGAAAGAGAAGTTCTCTTCTCTTTCCCTCTCTTTATAACTTAGTAATTAATTATAGGATTCACTTGAACCTAATCAAAACATAAAATAAAATCAACTCAAAACAACTAAACCACTTGAATGAAACTCTCGTTTAAGTTGAACATGTTTTATGCTTAGTAAATTCTAACTTAAAGCCATAGCTAAGCATACCACATAAACTTTTAAAGCACACACATTAAGCTAAGTCACCACTTCTAGCTTCAGGATGGGGTATGCATGGTTAGATGCTTGCTTTTATTTTGTGATATATGTTTTAGTCTGGATGTTAGGATGTATGTGCGTAGAATGAATGGTAGGGCGATCTTAGTCTAACCATTATCTTCTATAGGGATTGTGCTTAAGGGGTGTTGTTATAAATAAAATATAAATACTTTTGCTGTGCTAGTGGTTATGCCCCAAAGCATAATTCAATAGACCAGGTGGACTTAGTCATCCGTGTGTGGGGTGATAAGTCTAATATACATGATTGGGATTTGATGGTGTGTTTAGCTAATCTTTGTTTAGCATGTGTTAGCTAGATTTAGTTTTCCTTTTCATGTAATTTTTGTAATTAAGATTTTAGAATGATTGTTATGGGGATTAGGATGAGCATTGGTCATAAGATATCATCTTATGCACCATGTGAAGCCTTCAGAGCATCCACTTTCCAACCATCCAAAAGAAGGAACTAAAGAAGAAAGAAGAAAAGATGAAGAAAGAAGAAAAGAAGAATAAAGAAATGAAGCTCGAAAACCCCCATAACAATGTGTTCCTTGCTTAATTAAATTTAATTCATTTATAATCCGGGTTGTGTAAGGGTAGCTTCGGCCCAATTTATTTTGGGTTTGTGCGGTGGGACGACCATAATGGCCTCTTATTCTTTTGTGATTAGCTTTATAAATTGATTGATGATTTGTTTAGCTTGTGCATTAAGTGGCATCCTTTTCTAGTTTCTTCTTTCTTTATGTATGGCCTAGATGTGGATTAGGCTCTTAGGGAAAAATAAATCTTTTACCAAATTTAACAATTCAAAACTAAAAATAAAGAACTCATAACCTCACATAAAGTTTAGGCTTAAATCAAGATAAAAGAATTAGCAACCCCTTAGCTGGATGAGTACTTCTTTTATAACATCATGCACAAATGCATATTCTTTTCACTTTTGATTAGAGGGCTTCCACCTTTGCTAAAGAAACTTGGCTTGACCTTTAAGAGCCATGGCGAAAATACACCTCCTCCCTTCTCGCTGATTTTGGCCAATAATCTCATTTCTCATGCATTAGGCATATGCATCCTATTAGCTTGAGTCAAAATGATTGTCCAAAAATAAAAATAAAATGAAATCTGAACTGTATTAGATTTAGGTCACTTGCAACCTACCCTTACATGATCTAGTCTCTTAAGGGGGTGAGTTTAAGGACTTAGTCTCTTTCTAAATAAATAATAGCCTAGCTATCTTGCATAAAGCATATAACTTGCCTCCATGAATTTAAAATCATAGGAAGAGTTAGTTGGTGGCCACCCCGAGGAAATTGTAAGTCCAAACAGTAGGGTGGTTTGTCCTCTCTTATGGAGGCAAACCAAATACCCATTTTTGCCTTAGATTTAGGTTCTGAGGTTGTTTCTCCCCTTTGTGGGCCATAAGCATAAATCCCCACCTCTTAGGCATTTCCATAATCTTGTGTTAGGAATCATAAGGCTTAAATTTCTAATGAAAATTCAACTCAAATAAATTAAATCAATTTCAAAAATGTAAAGACCATAGGATAGTTTGAGATGCTGTAGGTTTCCTAGCATCATGAGCATCTCCTTATCTTCTTTTGGCTTCGATAATAACTCCCTCTCTTTGATCAATCTCATTTGATCTTCCAAAATAAACTAATTGATTGATAGTCCTACCCTATTGAAATCTTTGGAGACAATGATCATTTACCTTAATCGAGTATTCATGAGGGATCTCATTCCTAAGATGTAATTAACTTTGCCCCATAGGAACAATGAATTGATTTAAAATAAACCTTACTTTACTTTTCCATGTAAAGTAGGGGAAAAATCTTTGGTACATATGCAAACCCATTGTCCTTAGGAGTCCTTGTTGAGGTGATTAGGTCCATTGTATGGTGGTGACTTCTATCTTTTGAGATAGTACACCTCTCCTCAATGTCATACCTGATCACCCTAAACAAGAACATCTGAGGATCTACATGGTGTTAAATTACATAAAAGGAAGAGATGTATATTTCCATCCTCATTTAATCCTGCATAGAGTGAACAAGGAAGTATATTTCTTATTCTTTAGAAATCTTATATGAAAATTTTCACCACAAACCCTAAACCCCAAACGATAAACCCTAAACCCTAAACCCTAAACCTTAAAAACCTAAAAACTTAAACCTAAACTAATTAAAACCTAAAAATAAAATAAATAAATAAAATCTAGACCTAAATAAAATAAAATAAAATAATAACCTAAACTAAAACCTAAATCTAAACCTAAAAATAAAATAAAATAAAAAATAAAAACTAAGCTAAAATAAAATAAAGAAATAAACCTAAAAATAAAAAACATAAATAAAATCAAACCTAAACATAAAATAAAAATAAAAAAAAAATAAAATAAAATAAAAAACTAAATAAAAAACCTAAACCTAAAATAAATTTAAAATAAAACCTAAAAGTAAATAAAAATAAACCTAAACTTAAAACCAAACCTAAAATAAACAAAATAAAATAAACCTAAACCTAAACTAAAATAAACTAAACAAAATAAATAACCTAAACCTAAACTTTATAAACTAAATAAAATAAATAAACCTAAAATAAATTAAAAATATAAACATAAAACCTAAACCTAAAATAAAATAAAACTAAACATAAAAAAATAAAATAAAACTAAACTAATAAAACCACTGCATAAACCTAAAATACTAAAATAAAAATTAAACTAAATTAAATAAAACTAAAACTAATAAACTAAACTAAATATAAAATAATAAAATAATAAAATAAAATAAACTAAAATAAATAAAAATAAACTAAATAAATTAAATAAACCTAAACTGGTTTGATTTAAAAAACTCTAAATCTAAACCTACTAAATCTAAATAACCTCACTACCATACCTAACCCTAAACCCTACAACTCACTATACAGGCTGATGGGCAAAACTATAACTAACTAATGACTGATAAAATCCACTAACCACTAGCCAAACATTACTGACCCCACCCCAAAACTGGGCCCTTAAAGAAACCCCACCAAACCACTGAGCCTAAACCCCAACTCCCACCAAAAATGACACCCTAAACTGATCCTACCCTAAACTAACTGACCCTAACTACTACCCTAATGAACCCTAAACTAACCAACCCTAAACCCTAAACTCCAAATCAAAACCAACCTAAACTAAATAACCTAAAAAAAATAAAATAAATAAAACTAAAATCTAAATATGATAATAAATATATAAAATAAAAAAAACCAAAACTAAACCTAAAATATAAAATAAAATAAATAAATAAACTAAACTAAAAATAAAATAAACCTATGAATAAAACCTAAATAAATAAAAACAAACATAAAATAATAAAATAAAATAAAATATAATAAAACTAAAATAAAATCTACTAAAAAATAAACCAAAATAAATAAAAAAATAAACCTAAACTAAAAATTATACCTAAAATAAAATAAAATAAATAAAATAAAATAAACTTAAACCTAAACTAAAATAAACTAAATTAAAATAGATACCAAACTACTAATAAACTAAAAAATGTAAACCTAAACTAAATAAATCAAATAAACTAAAAATAAACCTAAACCTAAACTAAAAAAATAAAGCCTAAAATGAACATAAAATAGACCTAAAACCTAAACCTAAAAAATAAATAAAAAACCTAAACTTAAGCTAAAAAAATAAAATAAACCTAAACCTAAAAATAAAAATTAAAACTCAACTAAAATAAACTTAAAAAAAATAAACTAAAATAAAAACTACTAAAATAAAATAAACCATAAATAAATAAATTAAACTAAATAAAATAAAAAAATAAATCAAAATAAAAATAAAATAAAATAAACTAAAATAAATAAAAAAAAAACTTTGTACTAGATAAACCTAAACTTGGGTTTCTTAATTTTAAAATAACCAAACCATAAACTAGAAAACCCAAACCTAAACCTAACAAACCTAAATAAAATAATCTTATAAGCATAAACGCTAGAACCTTATACCCTAAACCCTAAACCTTAAACCCTAAACCCTAACCCTAAACCCTAAACACTAAACCCCAAACCCTAAACCTAAACCTAAAGTAACTAAATAAATTATAAAATTAACCTAAACCTAAACCAAATCCCTAAGAATGGGCAAAACCTTGATGATAGGAACATCATGGTCAATGATCGGTCTAGATGCATGGAGGTGAAGGCTGTGGCGATTAGATGGTGGTGGGGATCTAGGTCTTGTGGATATGGAGGTGGTGGTTATGGTGGAGAGGAGAGATCCATGGTGGTGGGAGGGAGAGATAGGATATGATGGTGAATCTTCTCGAGAGTGGCTCGGTTGGAATGGAGAAAGCGAAGAATGTCTCATCTAATTTGCTGCTTATAGAACTATGTCTTTACAGTAGAGATGGTTCTAGTTATCCAAGATTTTGGATTTGCTCTATGCATGTTAATATTTGAACTATGTTATTTCTTGTGTCTTAGAAAACTTGGTGTGTTACTAGTTGATTAATGAAAGAATGTTGAATGAATTTGTTCTCTTAAAAAAACATAAAATAAAACCATAAACCTAAAATAAAACTTGAACCCTAAACTTAAAACCTAAACCCTAAACCTTAAAAACCTTAAACTTTAAACTCTAAACCCTTAACCCTAAACCCTAAAACCCTAAACCCCAAAACCCAAATCCCTAAAACCTAAACCATAAAATAATAAACTAAAATGCAAATAAATAAATAAAAAATAAACTAAAAATATCTAAATAAATCAAACCAAAAGCTTGACTTAAAAAAATAAAACCTTAAACCCTAAATCCTAAACCTTAAGCCCTAAACTTTAAGCCCTAAACCTACAATCTAAATCCTACAACCCTAAATGATACACCCTAAACCTACACCTTAAAAAACTATAAACCCTAAACCCTATACCATCAAAGCAGATACCCTAAAACCCTAAACCCTAAAATCTAAACCCTAAACCCTAAACTTAACCCAAACCCCTAAACCCCAAACCCTAAACCTAAACTTAAAGTAACTAAATAAATTAAAAATTAACCTAAACTCTAAAACCTAATAAACCCAAACCTAAACCAAAACCCTATGAATGGGCATAATGATGACAAGAACATGGTAGGCTTAGTCTAGATCTAGCATGGAGGCGAGAGAGTGATTACCCAGTGGTGGTGGGATCTAGAGATGTTGGTGGATATGGCGGTGGTGGTTGTGGAGTGGGAAGAGCGAAAAGATGGTGGTGGAGTGAGATCAAAGATATGATGGTGGATCTTACCACTCAAGAGGCAGGAGTGGTTCTGATGGGAATTGGAGAAACTAAAGATCAGTCGATCCGATTTATTGCATACGAAACATTATCTTTATAATAGAGATGGTTCTAGTTTTTTAGGGTTTTTGATTTGCTCTTTGTGTGCTCATTTTTGATCTATCTCGTCACTTGTGTCGTAGAAAACTTGGTGTGTTACTTGATTGATGAAATCGACTATAAGAAATGTTAAATCTTAATTTGTTCGATGTTAAAAAAAAAAAACCCTAAATGTAAACCCTAAAAGCTAAAACCTAAACCTAAACTAAATAAATCCTAAATAAAATAAATAAAACCTAAACCAAAATAAAATAAATAAAATAAAATAAAATAAAACATAAACCAAAAGTTTAACCTAAACCTAAACCAAAAATAAAATAAAATAAGAATAAAAGCTAAACTAAAATAAAATAAATAAACCTAAAGTAAATAAAAAAATAAAAATTCTAAATAAAATAAAAACTAAACCTAAATTAAAAATAAAATAGACTTAAAATAAAATAAAATAAAAACTAAATAAAAACCTAAACCTAAAAAATAAACCAAAAATAAAACCTAAAAATAAATAACAAATAAAACCTAAACCCAAAACTAAATAAAAACTAAACCTAAAATAAAAAGATGATAAATCTAAACCTAAACAAAAGTAAACTAAACTAAAATAAATAAAATCTAAGCCTAAACCTAAAATAAACTAAACCTGGACCTAATACTAAACTAAATAAAATAAAATAAATAATAATCTAAACAAAATTAAAAATAAAACCTAAAATAAAACCTAAAACCTAAACATAAAAAAAAATAAAATAGAAACCTAAACTAAACCTAAAAATAATAAAACTAATTAAAAATAAACTACTAAAGGAACTAAACACTAAAAATAAATAAGATAAAACCTAAACTAAAATAAATAAAGTAAACTCAAATAAAAATAAACTAAATAAAATTAAAATTAAAATAAACTAAAATAAACTAAACTAAATAAATAAAACCTATTTAATTTTAAATAAATAAATATAAATAAATATAATAACCCTGACTTGACCCTAAACTAAACCCTACCACACCCTAAACACCCAACCTCTAACCTGGGCCAAACACAGGCCTAAAAACCCAACACAAACCCTAGGCCACACAAACCTGACCCTAGGCCATACCCTGACCCCCAAACTGGGCCTTAAAACCTAAACTCACACAAAAACCTAACCAAAACTAAATAAAAATAAAAGATAAAATAAAACAACTTAAACCTAACTAAATATAAAAAAATAAAATAAGCTGTCTAACCTAAACCTAAACTAAAAACCTAAAATAAAATAAAATAAAAATAAAACTAAACTAAACAAAATAAATAAACCTAATTAAACTAAAAATAAAATAAACCTAAAAATAAACAAATAAAATAAAATAATGTAATAAAAAATAAAATAACCTAAAATAAAAAATTAAAATAAACCTAAACCTTAAAAAATAACCTAAAAATAAATTAAAAAAAATTTAAACCCTAAACTAAAAAAATAACCTAAACTTAAAATAAGCAAAATAAAATAAACCTAAACCTAAACTAAAATAAACTAAACTAAATTAAATAAAACCTAAACCTAAACCCTAAACTAAATAAAATAATTTAAACTTAAAATAAACCTAAACCTAAAATAAAATAAACCTAAATAAACAAATAAAACCTAACCTAAACCTAAAATTAAATTAAAACCTAAACCTAATAAAATTAAACCAAAAAAAAATAAAACTAAATTAAAAACACCTAAACCTAAACTAAAATAAACTAAAATAAAATGCCTTAAATAAATAAACATAAATAAATAAATAAACTAAATAAAGATAAAATAATCTAAGATAAAAATGAGTAAATAAAATAAACTAAAATAAACCTACTTGGTTTGCTTAATTTTTTTTTAAACCTAAACCTAACTCAAATACACCCTAATCTAAGACCTATCCACAACCTACCTGGACTGAAACCCTAACTGAGCCTACCCTAAACCCTCACTGAGCCTCTTACCTACTGACTGATCTACTAAACCATGATGCTCCTAACCTTCCCAAACTGATGCTAAACCCTTAACCTACTACTCTTCTACCCTGAGCCTAAGCTGAGCCTAACCCAGGCCCTCCCGGCCCACTATGCTAAAACCTACCCTTCTCCACAAACATACCAAACTAACTAAACTAACCTAATCTACCATGACCTGTAATCATCCCTCCTAATAATAAACTTAAAAATAAAATAAAATAAATAAACCTATCTAAAAAAACAAACTAAAATAAAAATAAAATAATAAACCTACACTAAAATAAACTAAACTAAAATAAATAAGCCAACCTAAACTTAAATAAATTAACCTAAACTTAAACTAAATAAAATAAAATAAAAAATAAACCTAAACCTAAAATAAAATAAAACCTAAAATGAACTAAAATAAAACTTAAAACCAAAACTAAAAGAAAAATCAAAACATATTCTAAAAAATAAAAATAAACATAAAGCTAAAAATTTAAAATAAAACTAAAATAAAACAAACATAAACCTAAATAAACCTAAAAAATAAACTAAAATAAAATCTTAAAAATAAAATAAAATATAAACTAATAAAATAAAATAAACTAAATAAAAAATTAAAAAAGAAAATAAACTAAAATAAATATAAAATAAACTAAATAAACTAAATAAACCTAAACCTATCGATTTACTTAATTTTAAATAAAACCCTAAATCATAAAGCCTAAACCTGACCTAAAACACCTAAACTCCACTAAATCTATCAATCCACTCCCTAACCCACTGACCTAGGCCACACCTCTAACTCCTTAAACCTAAACTCTGAGCCACACCACTGAGCTGAGCCTGAGAAACCTAAACCCTGACTAACCACATACACTACCTTCCTCCCTACCCTACCCTGACCTACCACTCTAATCCCTGACCACGGACCCTAAATCTAAATTACAAACCCTCCACACATCCCACTTACCATGACCCTCTCTACCAAACCTTAACTGAACCATCTCTCTCTGCGGCTCATCTCTGATTTTTTGCTTCCTGGGTGGATTGGCCATTCTCTGGTGGTCTTCTGCGTGGCTTTATCACTGAGCATGCGTATCGGGCTCCCTCATATGTGACGTCCTTGGATTAGTGCAATGGCAGAGGCTCTGGTCTCTGCGAATCCAGTCCCCTCTTGGCCTCACCAGCTTTGCTCTCGACTCTGGTTTTCTAGATTCAATTACTTAATATGTTGTTAAATCATTCAAAGATGCTTTATCACGGTAAGATCCTTAGCTCGAATGCTTGATTAATCTCATTTCAACATCTTATCATGGATTCTTGATAGTAATGTGTTTAGATCGGATGTTGAGAAACTTGCTAAGCCCTTGAGTTGCTTTGGTGGGTAAATTCTCCCTTAGATGCCGACTCTTGATAATATTGGCTCTTTTTCATAGTTTAAAATTATTACTTTCTATCGGTGATCGATCCGTCACATTCTTATTCAACTCTCAAATGATTTAGATTATTCATGGGTTTTGCTTGTCGTTCTTACTTTGTGCATAATTGTCAAATGCACTATTGAAATGGTTGCTCTTTGATGTCAAAGAGGAATCTCCCATTGTCCCTCTTTGGCTTGCTTTTCCTAACATGCAGAATACATTATATCACTCATCAAGTTTTTTGTTTCTTGTTGGCGGCCTTTTTGGTAGGCCTCTCCAAATAGACCAAGCGCGCCACTAGATCAAGGCCATCTATCGTATTCTCGTTGAGATAGACATCAAAAAATATCCCAAAGAGGTTTGGATTGGCTCAAAAAATTTGGATATAGTCAAAAGTCAATTTCAAAAATTTTCTTGTCTTTTGCACTCCTTGCAAGATTCAAGACACGATCACTCGAATGCTTTTTTATTTTGGATATGAATACCATTATTGGAACTGGGAAAACCAATACTCTAGCATATGTGCCTAAAAATACTCAAAAGAACCTCTCCTCCCTACACCTCCTGATCATCTAGTGGAAAACACTCTAATACTAAAACAATCATTGAGGGGTGTGTGATACCAATGGAAATTTACCTAACCTCACCTTGTAATAATCTGGTTTCCCATGATAGCTCTTTGCTTCATTTAAATCCTACTGAAAATCTAAATGGTAGCCTTATATTGGACACCCAATTAAACAATTTGAATGTGAATCATATAATGGACCAAAACAATGATGACCCTATGGCTTCAGAACATATTGATAAAGATATTTGTATTACGAATGGTGCCAGAACTTCCCCATCTATTTCCCTTGAGTGATAATCAATTGAACCCAATTTCTCACTTCGATCTGAAGAAGGTGAAATCCCCTCTTCTAAAACATTGATAGATTCTTCTACTATTCCGGAACCCAAAAATCAATCCCTTTCTGATGGAGACAATTTGGATTATGATAGACCCTTTCAAATTGTTAAAAACAAAAAACCTACAAAGCAAAATTTTCTAATAATAACTTCACTAGAACCACTCGCTCTTCTTTCACCCCACACAAGTAATGTGTCATCATTTTCTCTCTCTTTCCTTTCTTTTTTTCCTTTTCCCTTTTGGTTGTCCCCTTATGATTAATTTTCTTATTTGGAATATCAGTTGTGGGTCTCTTCTGTCATAATCATGTTAGGAGTCTTTTGTCGTGTTCATAATATCAAGTTACTTGTTCTTATTGAACCTTTCATTAATTCTTCTAAGATTGCTTTTGTTCTAGATCCCTTGGTTTTCATAATTTCTTCTTCAATCTTAATAATAAAATTTGGTGTTTTTGGCACAACTCCATCACCATTTCCATCATTGATGATCTTGACCAATTGGTTAATGTCAAAATTTCCTTAGGTGACTTATCAACTTTTGGCTCTTTTATCTATGCTTCTTGTAATAGAGCTGGTAGGAACATCCTTTGGAATCACTTATGCACCTTTGCTTCCTCGGCTAACCTTCAGTTGGTTGGAGGTGATTTCAATACTATCATAGCTAGTTCGAAAGAAGGGGAGGATGTTCTCTAACCTTCATTCCATGGAGGACTTCTCAAATATGATCCTTGATTGCAATCTAATCAACATTGGTTTCCGGTCTAACTTCACGTGGCACAACTCTAGACTTTGGCGTCTTGATAGACCCTCTTTAATTCTCTTTGGATCAATCGGTGGCCTACTTACCATTGTTGACCATTTGAGCGAACTTTGTCTGACCATGCTCCTCTTTTGATTTCCTTCAAAAATCCCCTAACCCGTCTACTCCCTCTCCTTTCAGATTTCAAAATATGTGGACCCAACATAGTGACTTCACCAATGTCGCTCTCACTAATTGGATGGCTTCTATTTTCCCGGATAATTTTGTTAAAGGTATGACTCGTCTTTGGCTTAAGCTCAAAAGACTTAAACAAAATCTCAATTGGTGGAACAAAAACATCTTTAAAAACCTTTTCACAAATCTTAAAGCAATGGAACAAGAGGTTTGTTCTCTTGAAGAGGTTTGTCTCAACCCATCGATAAACTTGAGGAGTTGAACATTGCCAAAATAACTTGGTTAATTATCAAAACATGGAAGAAACCTATTGGTGTCAAAAAAGCGCAAGCAAACATATTCGATGGTGACAAAAACAGGTATTTTCATGTCATTTGTAATAAATGGAAAGCCTTCGATTAAGAAAATTAAGAACTCTAATGGTGAATGGATAAGATAACAATGATATTAAGGATTCTATCATACATCATTTCAAACTTTATTAAATTCTAATCCGTTCTTTGGGAACTTTATCAAACACCCATCTTATCCCTTATGATTAACGGTGAGGATAATCATTTACTCACTATGTGTCCCGAAGGAGATTAGTAATACTCTTAAGAACATGAACCGACTCATTCGTACGGCCTATCGACCCACTTCTTTCAGCATTGTTGGCCATTTATTAAAACGACTTAGTTGATCTTTGTTATTGATTTCTTTGATGGCAATATTCCAAGTACTATTGTCCTTATTTCCAAAACTAACAATCGAATCTTGGTGATTTTAGACCGATTAGTCTTTGCACCTTTTTCAAAACTCATTGCTAAATTAATAAATAATAGGCTTAGCCCTTTGCTTCCTAAAATCATCTCCCCAAATCAAATTGGTTTTGTTAAACCAGAGCAATATCATAATATTCTTCTTGCTCAAGAGTCATTCATGACATTGATGTCCCTTCTAGAGGCAACATCTTATTCAAAGCGGACATCACTAAAGCCTTTGACAATCTCATGGGATTTTCTCTTTCAAATCCAATTTGTTTGGTTTTGATAGTTTTATCATTATAAAAGGTGTATCACGAATGTCGGTTTTGGTTATCATGAATGGTGAGTCCATAGGTTTCTTTCCTTCTAGCCATGGTTTGAGGCAAGGTGACCCACTATCACCTTCTCTTTTATCATCGCTATTGAATACGTCAAGGAGCCTTAACGATCTCTTTTGCTAATAATCCTAATATGTCTTTAAAACTCATGGAGGTTTCCTATTTCTCATCTTAGCTTTGCAGATGATTTCATTATCTTCTGCAATGGCTCCCTTCAACATGTTAAAACTATTAAGAACCTCCTAAATGATTTTGGTAAAGTTAGTGGTCTTTCTCTTAATGAAGGAAAATGCGGTTTTATTCCTTCAACTAAGATTCCTCCTAATAGACTTAACCAAATATCCGTAATTACTAATTTTAAGCAAAATCAGCTCCCTCTTATTACCTTGGGGCTCACTTTTTTTAAAGGCCAAAAAAGATCACACCTTTTTGATGATCTAATTCAGAAAATTTCTAACAAAATTTTGGTTTGGGAATTTCATTTACTCTCTTTCGGTGGTAGGCTTACCTTGATCAAGAGCACTCTAAATTCCATGCCTATATACCTTCTTCAAACCATTGTGCCTACCAACTCTACCATCAATATTGAGCGTCTCTTAAACAAATTTTTTACGGGAACCAATACCTCCTCTAAAAGAATGCGGTCATCTTGGTCTAAAGTTGTGGTACTCTTGAAGAGGGAGGTCTAGGATGTAAATCCATCAAAGAATATATCAATGCCTTCTCTTACAAACTTTGGTGGAATTTTAGGAGCAAAAATAGTCTTTGGGCAAATTTCATGACTTCTAAATATTGCCAGGGTAAACATCCTCTCATTTGTCCCTTTTAAATTGATTCTCCTATGTGGAGAAGACTTTGTTCTCAAATGGGATGAATCCTTAATTTTTTGGGGCATAAACTCGCAATTCCTTCTTTTGGCAAGACAACTGGAGTGGTTGTTAATCCATTGATGACTTACTCTACACTCACTCCACGCTATTAGAGTTAATTCATTACGGCAAAACCACAAGTGGAACACTAGTAAGATTCTTGATTCTATTCCTTCCACTTTCTTAAATATGATTACTAATATTCCTATCACTCTAACAATCATGATCAGTTATCTTTAAGCTATCTCATAATGGGGATTTCAACCTTAAAATGTGTGGCTTCACACTAAAGACACTCGAGATTCTTCTATTGTGTTCTCCAAAATTTGGAATAACAGTATCCCCTCTCCTTACTCTGCTCTAACTTGGCATATCCTAAAAACTTTATTCCTGTTGACTCTTTGTTGTGGGGTAAAGGGTTTATTTACCCTCTAAATGTCAATGTTGTTCTCATATTGAGAATATTAACCATGTTTTTTTAATGGGGCTATTGCCTCTAAAATTTGGATTTGGTATGACGATCTATTCAACACTGTCAATTTTAATTGTTCTTTTACTTTATATCAACTTCTTGAAGTTTACTTTGACAATGCAATTAAAGGTCATATTAAAATCATAATCAATTACTCTTATTTGGTTCATATGGATGGACGAAATGAAACTAAACATCGTGAGATTGTATGAATCACATGAGGATTATTCTAGAACTAAAACAAAATTTGTGACTTGTTTAAAGCCAATTTAATTCATCACAAACATTTTAAAGGCGTAAATCTAGCCAATATAAACTGGCCTCAACCTTCAGACCTTACTATCGAAATGATAGAATGGTTTTTTGGAAAAAACCTCTTGATCATATTATTAAAATTATCTTGATGGCTCTGTCTCTCATAATGGCTCTAGTTGTGGAGGCATTTTTAGGGATTCTAAGGGTATAGTCTATGTGCATTTGCTTATCCCCTTATTTCTAGCCTTGTCCCTTATCTATGGCGTCCACAAAGCTCTAGAAATTTGTCTTCAAAATGGGGCTCAATATTTGGATAGAGGTGGATGCTCTTCTCTTGATTGACCTTTTGACTTCCAATATGAGCAATGCTTGTTTGTACTACCTCCTCAAGCAAACTAGGGCTCTTCTCTCTCACCGAATTTTACCATCACTCATGTTTGGCGTGAAGGTAATGCTGTCTGATTACCTTGCAAATCAGTGCGATTAAAAGTATCATCTTCTTTGATCAATTTACATTACCCAAATAATTGCGTGGTGCGGTTAACTTGGACAATTCAGGCTTCCTTACCTCGATCTAATTCTCCTCTTCGCCTCCCTTTTTTTTGATTTTCTATTTCCTTGTGTTCTTTATGGATACTCATCATAGATATCATTGTTGTCTTGTGCTCTTTGCCATGACTTGCTGCCTTTACCCCTTCTCCTTTAGTTGGAAGAATTCTATTTTTGGCATTTACAATATTATGGGCGATGTTGAACTATATGCACATCAATATCTTGAATTGGAACCAGTTGAGCCTTGTGTTACTTGTTGTGGTTTTATAACTGCAATCCCACTTGGGACTTTAATTTCATTGATACATTCATTTCTAAACCAGAGAATTAACCATTCTTTGGAGGAAGTTATCTATTTTGGGCTTAGATTTTAGTACTAACTTCTTTAAGTTTTTCTCTCGACAATATGGCTTGGAGCATTGCTACTACCTATGTTGCTTCTAGGCACGGATTATATTATCTTTGGTTGCAGTTTTATTTTGATGATTTTAGTATTTCTTTGGTAGGCTTACATTCCTTGGGACTCTTTCCTCAGGCCTAATTCATAAAGGTTTAACACTTATCTTTGAAAATTTTGGTTGGCTATTGGGCTTAGACTTTTATACTGTCCTTGCTTATATAATGCAAAGCATGCTTTCTACAAGGGAAGAAATTGTAATACCCGGTTCTTTTAATGGTTTTTTGCAAATCCTTGTCTTGGAATGGATTGGGTTTAATTACTTTTTTGGGTTTTGGAGGTTTCTTTGCCATGGTTGTTTGTTGATTTGTTTGTTGATTTGGTTTTAATCCCTTTGGGTTGATTTTTATTTTTCTGCTTGCTTCCCGATTTTCCTCACCTTTATTTTTGCCATCTTGCCTTTCTCTTGTGTAAGTTTTTGGTTTTGGACCTTTATTGTCTTAAAATTCCTGCTTGGTAATGATGTCTCTACTTGGAATCATCTTCTTATTTTATATTCTAGTGGCTTACAATGTTGCATTAGTTGCTCTGATGGGAGTGACTTTCTGATTGCCTTATTTACTAGGTTCTTTGCTCATTTGGGGTGTTGTGAATCATATTTATCATTGTTTATATTGTAATCGCATCTATTGAGTTTGTGTTACCTTCTTGGATTGGAGTGTCATTTCTATTTGAGAGGTACTATAATTATGTTACTTTGTTGCTGTTTAAGACTTTGGATATTTGTGGATTTGGTTTATCGATTAGTTATCTCAGCTCTTGTCTTAACTTGCTATAGTATCCCTTTTAGTCTGGTATTGTCAGATCCTTGTACTAATCAAACTTCTACTTGATCTTAACTATGGTTTGTATACTCTCAATGATTGTTATTATGGCAGCTGTGGGAGTATTTCGCAAGGATTGTGGTGAATTGGGATATTGTTCTTCTTTATTATGAATGTTCCTTCTTGGATGTTGTTGCTTTGTCTTATTTTTACGGGTTGATTATATTCTCAATTGTGGCCCTAGCGTTGCTATTGGAGCTCTTGTTCTACTTTTCTTGGGTGCTAATTTTTTAGTTGGTTGCGGTCCATTTCCTATGTTAAGCAATCTTTGTGTTGCCTTTTCTTTGTTTATTTTGGTGATTGTTGATCTGGATTATCACATGGCCGTTATTTCTTGTGGGCTATCTAACTATTTTTATTGGGTGCTAATTTCAGTTGGTTCCAGTCCATTTTCTATGTTGAGCTATGATTTGTTGCCTTTTGATGTCTTATTTTTGGGCGGTTGATCTATTGTCAATTGTGGCCTGAACCTTGCTATTGGAGTTCTTTCTAACTATTTTTTCTTGATTTGCTTTCTTGGGTGCTACTTTTGGTTGGTTTATCCACTTCCTGTGTTGAGCTATGCTGTCTTCCTTTACTATTGCTTTTCTCTAGGATATTAATAAGGAGGTTGTTTATGTTTCATACCACGAAGCTTCATCTATATTATATGATTGGGATGGTGTTAATCAGGCTCATTGACTTGATTAATTTCACTAGTTGTCTCCTCCAATTTTCTTGTGGAGGGATTATATCTTGGATTGCTTTCTTTCTTGGAATGGCTATTGATGAGATTACGGATAAGATATTCACTCTCTTATGTTTATGTATTCTCATGTCAAGATGCTATATTGATGATATTTTTCTTGAATGAGACTCCCATCCTTGACTCTTAGCAATTCTCTATATATACTTTGATAAGATTTTGCTTAGGTTTGCAAGTAGTAAAGCTCACAAGAATAACAATGGGTGCTACCTTCTCACGATTTGTTTATGTTGGATGATCTCATTCCTATTGGTTGGTAGTAGCTCATGTGATGTAGCATCTTGAAGTTTAGCTCATACTTGCATCTACCCCAAGGATGTGATTGAGCAGCCTTCTATTACAATTCCTTATTATCATACTCATATATTATATTTTCTTCAAACTTTTTGTGTATTACCTTAAGCTGTTCTATTCTCCTCTTATTATAACTTTCGGTGATTCTCCTCCTTCTTTTCTTGGTCTAGATTATCATGCATTTCCACATCCTCCGAGCATTGGCTTTATTCTTATTTTAGCTTATTATGTTAACCATCTTGTATCTTTTGATGTTTTTTATGCTTTCTTTTACTCTTGGATGTACTTAGATGATTTACTCCTTAGATGTAGCTCTTTGAGCAATAGTTAAGTTTATCCCTTTAAGGACCTTTAACCTCTTTTGTGGCAATAAAATACCCCATGGGGTTTCCCTAAAAAAAAAAAAAAAAAAACCCTAAACCCTAAACTAAATCCTAAACCCTAAACCCTAAATACAAACCCTAAACATAAATAAGTTACTAAATAAATTAAAAAAAATAAACCTAAACTAATAATAAACCTAAACAAACCTAAACCTAAAATTGGCAACCTTAGGTAACATCACCTCAACTATATCAGTCTATTTAGTGATGCTAAAAGAAATCAAATTATCGCAGGTGATGGGATCTTACTTGGTGGATATGGAGTTGGTGGTTAGTGGTGGTTATAGGCACGATGGAGGTTATAGTGGTGGTGGTGGCAAAAGATCAGGATATGATGGCATCAACTAAAGATGCAATTTCGATGAGAAAAACTAAAATGATAAATGATCTGCTAGTGTGCCATTAAAGTAAGATGATTCTATTATCTAGGGTTTTGATTTGCTCTATGCGTGCTCATTTTTTTCGTTATCACTTGTGTCTTAGAAAACTTGGTCTATTACTTGTAAAATCAAAAGAAAAATGTTGAATCTAAATTTGTTCTCATTAAAAAAAGCTAAAAACCCTACCCAAACCAAAAAAATCTAAACTATCACTAAACCTAAAAACCCTAAACCCTAAATCCACTAAATCCTAAACCCTAAAACCCTAAATCCTCCCTAAACCTTCCTAAAACAACTAAACCCTAACCTAATACCCAAACCATAAAAACCTAAACTACTAAAACCTAATAAATATAAAATCTAAAATAAAATAAATATAAAAATAAACTAAACCTAAATAAATATAAAATAAAAAAAATAAAAAACTAAACTAAACTAAACTAAAATAAAACCTAAATAAAATAAAAAAACTAAACCTAAAATAAAAATAAAATAAACAAAAAAATAAAACTAAATTAAAACCTAAATAAAATAAACCAAAATGAAACCTAAATAAATAAAAAAATAAAACATATAATAAAAAAAAAACCTAAACCTAAAATAAAAATAAAATAAACCTAAACTAAAATAAATAAAACCATAACATAAACCTACAATAAACTAAACCTAAACCTAGACACAAACTAAATTAAATAAAATTATATAAACTAAAAATAAACCTAAACCTAAACTAAAAAATAAAACTTAAATATAAAGCTAAAATAAAAACCTAAAACCTAAAACTAAAAAAATAAAATAAAAACTTAAACCTAAACTTAAAATATAAAATAAAAACTTAAACCTAAACTTAAAAATATAAAATAAAATCTAAACATAAAAAATAAAATAAAATGAACTAAACTAAAAAGAAACTAAACTAAAACCTAAACTAAACTAAAATATAAAATAAAAAACTTAAGTAAATAAACCAAAATAAATAACTAACTAAATAAAAAATCAAAACACCTAAAATATATAAAAAGCAAAATAAAATAAACTAAACCTACCATTTAAACTAAAAAATAAAAGAAAATAAATAAATAATCTCTTAATAAACCCTAACTAAATGACCCTAAACCTAATAATCCTGATCACTAAAATAAAAACACAACCCAAACCCTTAAACTATACCCTAAAATAAATAAAAACCCCAAATGAGCTGACCTAACCTAAACTAAACCCTAAACCTGAGCCCTAACCACAAATGACTAACCTACTAAATAAACCTAAAATAAAATAAAAACCTAAACCTAAATTAAATAAAAAAAATGGATAATAAACTACTACTAAACCTAAACTAAAAAAAATATAATAATAATTAAAAAAAAATAAAATAAATAAAAAAACTTAAACTAAATTAAAAAATAAAATAAACCTAAAATAAAAAGAAAACTAAATAAAATAAAATAAAATAACCTAAAAATAAAATAAAATAATATATAAAATACTAAACTAAAATAAAAAAATAAAAATCAAAATAAATAAAATAAAACCTAAACTAAAATAACAAAGAAAAACCTAAACCTAAAACTAAACTAATAAACAAAAAAAAAACCTAAACCTAAACTAATAAAACCTAAAACATAAAAAATAAACAAACCTAAATAAACAAATTAAAATCTAATCCTAAATAAAATAAAATAAAACAAACTGAAAATAAATAAAATAAACTAAACTAAAAAAAAACTTAAACCAAAACAAAACTAAACTAAATTAAATAACTAAATAAATAAATAAATAAATAAATAGATAAACCTAAATAAAATAAAAATAAAAAATAAACTAAACTAAATAAAACTAATTTAATAAACTAAATAGGCCTTAATAGGGTTTAATTTTAGAAAACCCTAAACTAAATCCTAAATACCTAAACCCAAATAATCTGACTAATCTTAATCCTGACTAACTTTGCTAAACTAAAAAAGCCCAAAATCATTAAACCTATAAAAAAAACCCTAAAACCTCTACAACCCCAATAAACCCTAAACCCTACCTAAACTAACTACAACTTACTGAAACTAAAACTACTAATAAAAATCTAAAACCTATTAAAAAAAATAAATAAATAAATAAATAAACAAACTAATAAAAGAAAATAAAATATTATAAATATAATAAAACTAAATAAAAAGATAAAACTAAAATAAATAAAACTTAACTAAAATAAATAAATAATATGTATAAATAAAATACCAAAACAACCTACTAAACTAAAATAAAATATAAAAAATAAACTATAAAAATACTAACTATATATAAAATAAGATAAAATAAACCTAATCTAAAAAAAATTAAATAAAATAATCTAAACTAAAACTAAACTAAACTAAAATAAACCTAAAACCTAAAACCTAAACTAAATAAACCTAAACCAAAATAAATAAAATAAACTAAACCTAAACTAAGTAAACCTAAACCAAAACCTAAACTTAAACCTAAACCTAAATGAAAAAAATAAACTAAATTAAATAAATAAAAATAAACTAAATAAAAAAATAAAATAAAATAAACTTCTAAACCTAAAACTAAATAAATAAACCTAAACTAGAATAAAAAATAAACCTAACCTAAACTACCTAAATAAAAATAAACTAAACCTAAACTTAAATAAAACTAATAAACATAAAATAAAATAAAATAAAATAAAAAAATAAACTAAACCTAAAATAAAATAAATGTAAATAAACCTAAAACCTAAAATAAAACCTAAACTAAATAAACCTAAACCTACCAAAATAAATAAACCTAAACTAAATAAATAACTAAACTAAAAATAAAACTAAACCTAAACTAAAAAATAAAACCAAAACTAAAAATACTAAATAAAACTAAACTAAATAAAACATAAAATAATAAATAAATACTAAATAATCTAAACCTAACCTAAACTAAACAGAAGATAAACTAAATAAAATATAAATGAAATAAACCTAAAATAAATAACTAAAATAAACTAAACTAAAATAAATAAAAAAAAACTATACTAAATAAATAAATTGAATAAAAACTTAATACCTAAAACTAAATAAATAAATAAAATAAAATAAAATAAACTAAACTAAATAAACTATAAACTAAAAATAAAATAAAAGTAAACTAAACTAAACTAAATTAAACTAAATAAAAACCTAAACCAAAATAAATAAATAAATAAATAAAATAAACTAAAATAAAACTAAACTAAATAAATGCTAAACCTAAATAAAAAATAAAATAAAACTTAAAATAAACCTAAACATAAACTAAATTAAACTAAAATAAAATAAAAACCTAAACATAAACTAAATAAACCTAAACCTAAACCTAATCCTAAACTAAACCTAAACTAAACTAAATAAACTAAACTAATATAACCTAAATAAACTTAAACCTAAACTAAACTAAACTGAATAAAAATAAAATAAGCTAAATTAAAAATCAACTAAATAAATAAACCTAAACCTAAACTAAACTAAAATTAATCTAAAATAAAATTAAACTAGACAAATAAATAAATAAATAAATAATAAACCTAAATTAATTAAATAAAATAAAATAAAATAAAATAAACTAAATAAACCTAAACCTAAACTAAGTATAAACTAAAATAAATAAAATAAACTAAAATAGCTAAACTAAATAAAAATAAAATAAACTAAACTAAACTAAATGAACCTAGACTAAAACTAAATAAACCCAAACTAAACTAAACTAAAAATAAATAAACCTAAGACATAAGAATAAAACCTAAAACTAAACTAAACTAAAATAAATAAACTAAACCTAAAAAAAAAAAAAAAATAAACTAAACTAATAAACTATAAATAAAACCTAAAATAAATAAACTAAAATAAACTAAAATAAACCTAAAACTAAAATAAATAAATAATAAAATAAATAATAATAAACCTAAACTTAAACCTAAAATAAATAAACCAAATAATCTAAAAAAAACTAAAATAAACCTAAATAAAAAATAAACCTAAACCTAAACTAAACCAAAATAAGCTAATAACTACTAAAACTAAAATAAACTTAAACCTAAAATGACTAAAATAATAAAAATAAAATAAAATAAACCTAAATAAATAAATACTAAAATAAATAAATATACCTAAACCTAAACCAATAAAATAAACTAGATAAATAAATAAACTAAAATAAATAAATAAAATGAACCTACCTACCTAAATAAATAAAATAGATAAAATAAAAAACCTATAATAACTAAATAAACCTAAACTAAACTAAATAAAACCTGGCCTAATAAATAAAAAACCTAAACTAATAACTAAATGATAACCTAAAACTAAACCTAAAATAAAGTGAAACTAAACTAAAATAAATAAAATAAAACTAACCTGAACCTACAAACTAAACTAAATGTCTAGCTTAAAACCTGAGCCTAAAGTAAAATAAATAAATAAATGACAAAACTAAACCTAAATAAAATAAAACTAAATCATAAATAAATAAATAAAAACAAAATAAACCTAGGCTACTAAATTTAAAAATACCTAAAACTAAACAAACTAAACTAAAATTAAATAAACAACTAAAAAAAAAAACTAACTAATTAAATAAACCTAAACTAAAAAACCAAACTAAATAAATAACCTAAAACTAAAAAAACTAATAAATAAATAAACCTAAAAACCTAACAGAAACTTACCTAAAATAAACCTAGCCTTGGCTTAAAACTAAATAAACTAAATAAAATAAACTAAACCTACTAAAAAAATAAAATAAAATAAACTAAACCAAAACTAAACCTAAAAAATCCACCTAAAATTAAAATAAATTAAAATAACAATCTAAATAAACCTAAACTAAACAAAAATAAGCTGAATAATTAAAAGAAATAAAATAAACCTAAACCTAAACATAAACTTAAAGCTAAAATATAAATAAAATAAATAAACCTAAACTAAAAATAAATAAACTAATAAAACTAAATAAAATAAACCTAAAAATAAAAAAAAAATAAAAAATAAAACCTAAACTATAAAAAAACTAAACCTAAATAAAATAAAATAAAAAATAAAAAACCAAACAAAATAAATAAAAAAACCAAAACCTAAAAACTAAACTAAACCCTAAATTTAATAAAATAAACTAAAAAATAAACCTAAACATAAACTAAAAACCTAAAACCTAAAATTAAAATCTAAAACCTAAACCTAAACCTAAAAATGAAAAAAAAATCTAAACCTAAAAAATAAAATAAAATAAAACTAAACTAAAAAATAAATATAAACCTAAAACTAAACCTTAAAAATAAAATAAAATTAAAAACTTAAACTAAAATAAATAAACTAAACTTAATAAAAATAAAAAATAAACCTAAATAAAAATGAGAAATAATTAAACTAAAATAAACAAATAAACTAAATAAACCTAAACCTACTGATTTACTTAATTTTAGAAAAAACCAAATAAACCCTAAACCTTAAACCCTAAACCCTAAATCCTAAATCCTAAACCCTAAACCCCAAACCTTAAAACTAATTGTAAATCCTAAACCCTAATCCATAAACCCAAAATAATAAACCCTAACCCTAACCCTAACCCCTAAACCCTAAACCCTAAATCGTGAAACCCTAAAACCCTTAACCCTAGGCCCTAAATAAACCTTTAATTGTAAATTCTAAACCCAAAAAAACTTAAACCCTAATCCCTAAACAAACCCTAAACCCTAAGCACCAAACCTTAAAAATCCTAAACACCAAAGCCTAAACACTAAACCTTGAACCCTAAATCCTAAACCCTAAATCCTAACCCTAAACCCTAAACCATAAAACCCTAAACCATAAAACCCTAAACCCTAAACCTTAAACCATAAGCCCTAAACCTTAAAAACCTAAACCTAAACTATATAAAACCTAAAAATAAAATAAAAAATAACCAAAACTTTAAAAAAATTGAATAAAAATAATAATAATAACCTGAACTAAAACCTAAACCTAAACCTAAAAATAAAATATAACAAAAAATCAAAATAAACTAATTCAAATAAATAAAACATAAACTAATCTAAAAATTAAAATAAACCTAAGAGTTAAAAACCTAAATAAAATAATAACTAAAGATAAAATAATAAGAAAATAAACCTAAAATAAAATAAAATAAAAACCTAAACCTAAAAAATAAACTTAAAAATAAAAACTAAAAATAAATAAAAAAATAAAATCTAAATAAAAATAAAATAAACAAAATAAAATAAACCTAAACCTAAACTAAAATAAAATAAATGAAAATAAATAAAGCCTAAACTTAAACTAAATAAAATAAAATAAACTAAAAATGAACCTTAACCTAAACTAAAAAATAAAATCTAAATATAAACCTAAAAAAACCTAAAACTTAAACCTAAGAAAATAAAATAAAAACCTAAACTGAAACCCAACAATTAAAAATAAAATAAAAAGAAAACTCAACTAAAAATAAACCTAAACCTAAACTAAAAAAATAAAACCTAAAAATAAACTTAAAATAAAACCTAAAACCTGAACCTAATCCTAAATATAAAAGTAAAACCTAAACCTAAAAAATAAAATGAAAATAAAACTCAACTAAAAAACAAACCTAAACATAAACCTAAACCTAAAAAATAAACTAAAATAAAAAATGAGAACTAAAATAAAAAATAAAAAATAAAAAATAAACCTACAATAAAAATAAAAAGCAAAGTAAACTAAAATAAATAAAAAATAAACTAAATTAATTAAATTAACATGAACCTAAACCTACCATTTTACTTAATTTTTTTTAAAAGAAATCGTAAACCCTAAACCTTAGACCCTGAACCCTAAACCCTAAATAAAAAAACTTACCCTAAACGCTTAACCCTAATCCTACAACACTAAACCTACAACCCTAAACCCTAAAAAACCATAAACCCTAAATCCTAAACTCTAGACCCTAAAAACTAAACCCGAAACCCTAAACCCTAAAACCTTAAACCCTAAACCCTAAACCATAAACCCTAAATGTTGAACCCTAAACCCTAAACGCTAACCATAAACTCTAAACCTTAAACCCTAAATCCCAAACCCTAAACTCTAAACCCCAAACCCTAACCCTAAACCTAAAGTAACTAAATAGATTAAAAAATAAACTTAAACCCTAAAATCTAATAAACTTAAGCCTAAACTTAAACCTTAAGAATGGGCAGAACCTTGACGGTAGGAACATCACCATCAACTAAGCTTAATCAAGATCTACCAGTGGAGGCGAAGGCGGAGGAGGCAGTTATCACAGTGGTGGTGGGGGATCTAGAGGTGCTGGTGGATATGGAGCTGATGGCTGGAGCAGTGGTGGTTATGGAGGCAGGAGGAGCAATTGAGGTTATAGCCGCGATGGTGGCAGAGGGAGAGATCAAAAATATGATGGTGGATCCTGCTATTCAAGAGGCCATGGTTGGTCTAATGGGAACAGAAATCAAGAACAATGATACAATCCGCTTATAGAACTGTATTACAGAGAGATTCTAGTTATCTAGGGTTTTTGATTTGCTCTATGCATGCTCATTTTTTATCTATATCGTCATTTGTGTCTTAGAGAACTTAGTGTTTTACTTGGTTGATGAAATCAAAAAGAAGAAATGTTAAATCTAAATTTATTCTCTTTTAAAAAAAACTTGAACTCTAAACCTAAACCCTAAACCCTAAACCCTAAACCCTAAAAAATAAAAATAAATAAATAAATAAAAATGCTAACCCTAAATGATAAACCCTAAAACTAACCCTAAGGCTTAAACCCTAAACCCTAAACCCACAACTCTAAACCCTAAACCCTAAACTCCAAAACCCTAAACCCCAAACCCTAAACCCTAAACCTTAAACCTATAACTTTAAACCCTAAATCCTAAACCCTAAAATCCTAAACCCCAAACCCTAAACCCTAAACCCTAAACCATAATAAGAAACTAATAAAACACCAAACTAAATTAACTAAAACTAAAATTAATAAATAATAAACTTAAATTGATAAACTAATAATAAACAAAAACTAATAATAAACTAAAACAAAAACTAATAAAACTAACTATACTATATTAACTAAATAATAACTAAAAAATAATAAACTAATAATAATAAAAACTAATTAAACTAATAAAAAATCTAATAGCTAAATTAAACATAAACAAAAAAACCCCATTAATAAACTAACTAAAAATATACTAAACTAATAAAACTAATAAAAGCTAAACTAAACCTAAACTAATAACTAAAACTAAACTAATAAACAAACTAAACTAAGTCCTAATAAATAACTAACTAATAATAATAACTAACTAATAAACCTAAACCCTACACATAACTAACCTAATAAATAACTAACTTATAACAAAACTAAACCCAATAACTAAACTAACTAAACTAAAACTAATAACTAATAAACTGACTAAATAACTAATAATAATAACTAACTAATAACTAAAACTAATAACTAAACTAAACTAGTAAACTAATAAACTAATGAAACCTAATAATAAACTAACTAAATAATAATAATTGAAACTAATAATAAAACTAAAAAAACTAGTAAACTAAAACTAAATAACTAATAACAACTAACACTAAACTAATAAATTAATAAAAAATTAAACTAAATAAAACAAAAAACTAAAATAATAATAATTATAATAATAAACTAAACTAATAATAAACCAAATAATAAATAAAACCTAAATAAATAAACTAAACCTAATAATAAACAAACCAAATAAACTAACTAATAATAATAAACTAATAAAACTAACAAAACTAAACTAATAATAATAAAAAAATAAATTAAACTAAAACTAAAACTAAAACACTAAATAATAATAAAACCTAATAACATAAAAACTAAGTAAACTTAACTAATAATAATAATAAACTAAATAATAAATAACTAAAATAAACATTAAACTCACTAAACTAATAAATAATAATAAACTAAATAAAAACTAACTAATAAAACTAATAATAACTAACTAATAATAATAAATTAATTATAACTAAACTAACTAAATAAATAATTAATAACTAAACTAACTAAAATTAATAAATTAATAATAATAATAACTAAAAAATAAATAATAATAATAATAATAATAATAATAATAATAATAATAATAATAATAATAATAATAATAAACTAAATAAACTAAACACTAAACCCCTAAACCTAAATTTATAAAATTATAATAATAAGACTAATAATAACAAACTAAACTAAAGTAAAATAACTAATAACTAAATTAATAAAACTAATAATACTAATGAAACAATAACTAAAAAAACTAATAAACTAATAATAAAACTAAACAAAAATTAACTAATAACTAACTAATAAAACTTAATAAACTAATAAATAATAAACTAAAAACCTAATAATAACTAATAAAAAACTAAAACTAATAATAAAATAAATAAAACTAATAATAATTAACAAATAACCTAAAACTAATAACTAATAAACTAATAAACTAATAAAAAAACTAACTAATAAAATAGAACTTATTAATAAATAAACCTAAACCCTAATAAATAATAAACACTAAAACTAAACTAATAATCTAATAATAATAACTAATAATAACAAACTAAATAACTAACTAAAACTAACCCCAAACCTAAACTAATAAATCATAAAAACTAACTAATAAATGAACATAAATAACTAAAACCTAATAAACAAACTAATAACTAATAATCTAATAATAAAACACCTAACTAAAAAAAAATTAATAATAACTAACCAATAATAAACTAATAAATGAATAACTCAATAAAACAAAACTAAATTAATAACTAAACTAAATAATTAAACTAATAAACCTAATAAATAAACTAATAATAATAACAATAAAACTAATTAACAATAATTAAGCTAATAAAAACTAATAATAATAATAATAATAAATAATAACTAACTAACTAAACTAATAAACTAGTAATAAACTAACTAATAAATAATTGAATAACTAAACCCTAAACCATAACTACATAAAATAAACTAAATAATAATAATAATAAACTATAATAATAAACATAAACTAATAATAATAATAAACTAAAGAAAAATTAACTAAAATAAAATTGAAAATAAACAAACTAACTAAACTAATAATAATAATAATAAACAATAAATAAGTAATAATAACTAATAAAGAACTAAACCATAAACTAACTAAAAAACTAATAATAATAAAGTAATAAACCTAAACCCATAACTAAACTAATAAAACTAATAAACTAAACTAATAAATAAATAAATAAAGTAACAAAACTAAACAAATAAAACTTAACCAAAAACTAAAACTAACTAAAACCTAAATAATAATCCATAAATAATAATAACTAACTAAACTAAATAAATAACTAACTAACAATAAACTAATAAAACCTAATAATAACTAATAGACAATAAACCTAAAACATAAACCCTAAAACTAAACTAAACCTTATTATCGAGCGATTTTGGGATCCCTCACATTCTTGGTGAGTTTTCAAGTGCTTTCTCTTGGATTTCATGAGTCATGGCATCAGCTTCTTCAAATTCATGGCATAAATCCCATGTGCCGATGGATCCCGCTAGGGCATCAAATTTTTTGGGTAATACTACCATTAAATTACTTGTAGTTACTAAATCTTTCAAAGAGGCTTTAGCTGGTAATTCCTCCACTGAGCCTCCTTTGAATTTGCTTCATACAAATTTTAAAGGTACTCTAACATTTATGATTTCAGATGAGGATATTGAAAGATTAGCTAAGCCTCTTGCTTTTTCTTTGATTAGAAAGTTTTCATTTAAATGGCCAAAGATGGAAGATATTCACTCTTTTTTCATAGATTAAATTTATTTGGTTCTTTTTCTATTGTCCTAATTGATGCAAGGAATGTTCTAATTAAACTTTCTAATGACCTTGATTATGGAATAATTTTTTGTAGGCGTTCTTACTATGTTTTTAATTGTCAAATGTGTATTCTGAAGTGCACGCCTATGTTTGATGTTAATGAAGAGTCTCCTATTGTTCCCATTTGGATTTCTTTACCTAACTTGCGGATTCATCTATTTCATCATCAGATTCTTTATGCTATTAGGTCAATTTTTGGTCGCCTTTGCAAGTTGATCAAGCAACAGCTGCTTCTTAACAATCGTATGTTGCTAGAATTCTTGCATAGATTGATATTACTAAAAAATATTTGAAAGAAATTTTGTAGGGTTAGAAGAAATGCGATTATTTTCAGAAAGTTATTTTTGAGAACTTTCCCATTTTTTTAATCATTGTAAGATTCATAGGCATGAAATTTCTGAATTCTTTATTGCTCATTCCTCTCTTTAGAAGAAAATCACCAGCAAGAACTCAATTGTTGAAAAACTAATGATTCTCTCAATTTGGATAAAGGAAAATCTGCTTTTCAAAATTTTGATGTTTTGCAAAACTAAATTTTTGAATCTTTTAAGAAAGTTTTACCTATTAGTGATTTTTCTAATGCAAAAGGTAATTTTGATCTTTATGAAAACGTTTTAACTAATAATCATGCTCTAAATGTTTCTTTAGATGATTCTATTAAAGGGAAGATATTAGAGGTTGTGATTAATGATTCTAATGGTTTTGATATTAAGCATAAGTCCTTTCATGATGATGGTATAAATATTGTTGATGCTATCACCATTTCCTCCAATCAGTTGGATGTTGTTTCTCTTTCTCTTATGTCT
Source organism: Cymbidium sinense (assembly GCA_021442155.1). NCBI lineage: Eukaryota > Viridiplantae > Streptophyta > Magnoliopsida > Asparagales > Orchidaceae > Cymbidium > Cymbidium sinense. The sequence continues at coordinate 83,152 of JAKCPB010001018.1, forward strand.
GCTTTAGATCATGGGAAATAGACTATTTATTTGCCTTCTTTGATTGAGAATAGTGAAAAAAATGTTCTTATTTCTTATATTTTAACTTTTGGTCTTGACAATCTTGTTAATATTGGTGATCCTTCTTTTAAAAATAAAGATTTAGGAACCTATGATAATTCTCTCATTGTGAATAGTTTTATTTCGGTTCAAAATGATGGTTTTTTCTATGGATGGTAATTATGTTCAGAATTTTGGTAATATGCTATGTGTTTCTAAGGGATTTGAATCTTATTTTAATCCCTTACATGAAGATTGTACTAAAAATCTAGATTATGCTTCTTTTACTTTTTTTATGAATGAAGATAATGAGGATACTCTTCAAGTTTTATTGGAAGGTGAAAATATTGACAAGTGTCTTCTTAATAAAGTTGTGCTCCTTCTTCACTTCTGATTTTGAAATGCATACTATTTTTGATTTTCCTTTGCCTAATATTGTCGATGATTCTGAATGCTCTTCTTTAAAATTGATAGATTCTGCTGATCCCCATGCCTTTTATAACAATACTAATTCATTTTTGAAAGGAGATTTTTTGGAGAAAGGGCATGGTTATAAAACTTTTTATACAAAGAAAAAAAAGTGTTCAGATTTATGCCCCTCCTAACTTGCCGAGGGTTACTTGTTCCAAAGCTTCTTGGAAATAATCTCTCCTATCCTTGGAAGGTTTTTGCTTTTGGCTAGTTAATTCTCTGCTGGTTGAGCTTTTTCTATGTGTTTTCTTGCTAGCTGGAGTATTGGCTTCTTAGCTAATTTTCCTCCTTCTAGCTTGATGTTTCTGGCTTCCTGTTTGCTGGGTTTTTTTGGTGCCCTTTGGCTAGTTGGTTTTGTGCTGGTTGCTTTGTTCCTGTTGGCTTTCCTTTATTTGACTGGTGCTTTTGATCTCTTTGTTGGTGGTGGGTTAAGCTTTTTGTCCTTGGCATGTAGTTTGTCAATTGGTTGACTATTTCTCTAGCTATTTATTTTAGCTTTTGCTGGCCTTCTTCTTTTTTTTCTATTGGTTGGTTTGGTTCTCTTGCTCCTTCCTAGGCTATTTTTCTTGCATGCTCTGTTGTGTGGCTGCTCTATTGGTTGTTTCCTTTCCTTTGGTTGGTACCTTGGTGGCTTTGGATTGGTGCTGTTGTGGGCTCTATTGTCTTGGTGCCTTGGCGGATTTGGATTGGTGTTGTTGTGGGCTCTATTGGCTTGGTGCCTTGGTGGCTTTGGATTGGTGTTGTTGCAGGCTCTGTTGGCTTTGTCTTTGAGGGCTCTATTCATTTTTTTGGGTTGTGAGCTTCTTTTCTCCCTCTTTTTTAAAGAGGTGTTCATATTTGGTTTTGTTGGGATTGCCTTATGTTAATTTTATATGTTGCTCTCCTCTCTCTCTTTTTGTTTCCTTAGCTTCACTTTTTCTTTGGTTGGGTGGCTATTATGATAGATTGTATTTTTCTTTAGCTGGGATGGCTATGATAATATGATGGATTTTTTCCTTGATATTTTTGTGGCTGGTCAACCCTTCTTTGAAGCTAGATACACCTAGGATTTGATGACCCTCATTATTATGATTATCCTTCTCTCTTTCTATCTAAGCCTGAGTTTTTTTCTCTTTATGTTTTCTAATCTCCTTTTGGCTGAGATTTCTTACAGGTTGCAAGTTCTCTTTTTTAGTTGGTCTCTTCTTCTTCTCGGAGGGAGCTAGAGTCAAACTAATTTTCTCTTTTTCCTTAGAGGCTGGAGTTGTCTACAGTTGCAGGTTGCAGGTTTCCTTTTCTTATGGATCTTCCTCTCTTTGGAGGTTCTTTTGGGGCTCCATGGATTCTTCCCCTTTGCTGTCTTTTGCTTGGCTTTTTTAGTTTTATCTTTGATTTTTTAATTACTCTTTGATGTATTAGTTTAGGGACTGAACTCTTTAGGATTCTCCTGTAGCTCATTTGAGTAGTAGCTTTTTTTATTTTTTAGTTTAGTCTTTAATATGGTCTTCTTGTACCTATTTTTCTGAGCAATAAATTCCTTTTTGTTAAAAAAAAGATCCCTAAATCCTAAACCATAAACACTAAACCCTAAAAACCCTAAAGCCTAAACACTAAACCCTAAACCCTAAACCCAAAACCCTAAAACCTTAAACCCTAAAACCTAAACCCTAAACCCTGAAAAGCTAAAAGCCTAAACCTAAACTAAATAAAACCTAAAAATAAAATAAATAAAAAAACCCAAACGTAAATAAAATAAAATAAAAACCTAAACTAAAACCTAAACCTAAAACTAAAAATAAAATTAAAAAAAATAAAAATGTACTAAAATAAAATAAATAAAAACCTAAACTAAACTAAAAAAATAAAATAAACCTAAGAATGAAAAACTTAAATATAATAAAAACTAAACATAAAACAAAAATAAAATAAACCTAACATAAAATAAAATCAAAATTAAATAAAAACCTAAACCTAAAAATTAAACCAAAAAAAATAAAAAATAAAACCTAAATCCTAAACTAAAAAAAACATAACCTAAAATAAAAATAAAATAAACAAAATAAAATAAACCTAAACCTAAGCTTAAATAAATTAAACTAAAATAAATAAAACCTAAACCTAAACCAAAAATAAATTAAACCTAAACTTAAACCTAAACTAAATAAAATAAAATAAACTAAAAATGAATATAAACCTAAACTAAAAAATAAAACCCAAAAATAAACATAAAATAAAAACCTAAAACCTAAACTTGAAAAAATAAAATGAAAACCTAAACCAAAACCTAAAAATAAAAATAAAAACCTAAACTTAAAAAATAACATAAAAATGAAACTCAACTAAAAAATAAATCTAAACCTAAAAAAATTAATTAAAATAGAAACCCTTAACTAAAAATAAATAAACCAAAAATAAATAAACTAAACTAAATAAAAATAAAAAATAAATCTAAATAAAAATTAAAATAATATAAACTTAAATAAATAAAAAATAAACTAAAGAAACCTAAACCTGTCGATTTACTTGCTTTAAAAAAAAAGCCTAAACCCTAAATCCTAACCCTAAACCCTAAACCCTAAACCTACAACACTAAACCTACAACTCTAAACCCTAAACCCTAAACCCTAAACCCTAAAAAACATTAAACCCTAAACCCTAAACCTTAAGCCTTAAATCTTAAATCCTAAACCCTAAACCATAAACCCTAAACCCTAAAACCCTAAATCCTAAACCCTAAACCCCGATTGAGTTGATTTTTACGAAAGGTGATCTTAAAGAAGTCAACGAAGAGGTTGTGAAATACAAAGTTGGTGCTCCTACCCATGTTAGTCTTGTTGCACCTATTTATGTTGTGGTTCCTCCAAGCAACACTAGTCTGGATCCTTCACAGACTTCTTCCTTCTAGGTTCTTAACATCCCAACTAAGATCAACAAGGGTACTATTGAAATTATCACCCTGATTGAGCTGATTAAAAAGGCGATAAGGTAGGATCCTCAGATGCTGCTCTCCTTGCTAATCTAGGGATTAGGTCATTATTTTATTTCCTTGTCATTTAGTCTATGTATGATGATGGTTTAGTGTTCAATCCTGAGGTGCTTGACCTAACTGAAGATGTTCTCATCGATAAGTTTTTAGCAGGCCTTTCAATGATCACTTCTCTCTCACTAGCCATCTCTTTTCCCATCCTTGCTACAAGACCCCACATGTTCGTAAACGCTTACAAGAATGTCCTCACCATCGTGATTTCCACTAATTACAGATACCCACAGGATAAAAAGGTTAAGGAGTATTTGAAGGATCTTAGTAAATTTGATGTGGCTACTACGCCTGATGCTTCTGTTACTCCTGCTGTTGCTACTACTCTGGCTGTAGTAGTGGAAGAGAAGAAGGAAGAGCCTGCTTAGCAATCTGATGATCATATGGGTTTCAGCTTGTTCGACTAAGCTTTGTTGACCATCTACAAAATAAAATTTATTATCTTTGGGAGTTAAATCATTTTATCAAATACTATTTTTGTGAATTTTTGAATTCACTTTATTATATCCTATTTTATTAGAGGATAATGTGTTGTTTGATTTGGTAACTTTTTGTTTGTTATGGAATCATTTGAGTTTAAAAAAATAAAAAATAACCCCTAAACCCTAAACCCTAAACCCTAAATGTTAACCATAAACCCTAAACCCTAAACCCCAAACCCTAAACCCTAAACCCTAAACCTAAACCTAAAAAAACTAAATAAATTTTAAAATAAAGCAAAACCCTAAAAACTAATACACTTAAACCCTAAGAATGGGTAGAACCTTGATAGTAGGAACATCACCGTCAACTAGGCTCGATCTAGATCTGGCGGTGGAGGCAAAGGTGGAGGTGACATTTATCGCAGTGGTGTTGGGGGATCTGGAGGTGCTACTGAATATGGAGGTGGTGGTTATGGAGGCGGGAGGAGCGACAGAGGTTACAACCATGTTGGTGGCAGAGGGAGAGATCTGGGATATGATGGTGGATCTTGCTACTAAAGAGGCCAGGGTGGTTCTGATGGGAACTGAAGAAACTGAAGAATGGCCGAACCGATCTACTACTTATGGAACTATGACTTTAAGTAAGGACGGTCTAGTTTTCTAGGGTTTTTGATTTGCTCTATGTGTGCTCATTTTTTACTTATGTCATCGCTTGTGTCATAAAAAAGTTGGTGTGTTACTTGGTTGATTAAATCGAAAAGAAGAAATGTTGAATCTGAATTTATTCTTTGCAAAAAAAAACCATAAATTCTAAACCCTAAACTAAAACTTGAACCCTAAACATAAATCATAAACCCTAAACCATAAAAAAACCTTAACCCTAAACCCCAAGCCTTAAAACTAACCTTAAACCATAAACCCTAAACCATAAATCTTAAACCTGCAATCCTAAACCCTAAACCCTTAAACACTAAACCCCAAAACCCTAAACCCTAAACCCAAAACCCTAAATCCTAAACTCTAAACCCTAAAAGCCCTAAACTCTAAAGTCTAAACACTAAACCCTAAACCCTAAATCCTAAACACTAACCCTAACCCTAAACTAAACTACATTTTACTTAATTTAAAAAAACCCTAACCCTGCCCTAAACCCTAAACCCAACCCTAAACCCTAAACTTGGGTTTTGGCTTCCTCTCTCATCTAGGGTTTTGAGCTGCCTCGACGGGGTTCTCCTCCTCTTCCTAGCACGCTTTTAATTAACCCTCTATCTTTCAATCGAAGCCCTAAGGGCTCGCACCATGGACCGTTATCAGGAGTAGGAGGCTGAATCCATTATTAAGCGAGATCGCATCACCACCCAGGGCCTCATTCGCAACTACATCAGCTATGCCACTAGTCTTCTTCAGGAAAAACATTTGAGAGAAATTGTGTTGAAGGCAATGGGACAGGCAATAAGCAAAGCTGTAGCGATTGCTGAGATTATAAAGAAGAGGATTCCTGGATTGCACCAAGATACTAGTATTAGCTCTGTCAGTATTACTGATGTTTGGGAACCAATTGAGGAGGGTCTTGTACCATTGGAAATGACTAGGCATGTCTCAATGATTTCAGTTTCTCTTTCAACCAGGCCAGTGAACAAGAATTCTCCACAGGTACCTCCCTTGCATGTCGACAAAAAACAACAATATCAACCTCAATATTTTCATCAACCAGCCCAAGACAACCGCCAATTTAATGATGATTCATATGGTGAGGACGTGGCGAGGTAGAGACGAGGGAGGGGTTGGGGAAGAGGTGGATATGGTGGATATGGAGGTTATGGTGGATATGGTGGATATGCAAACAATCGATTTTCAAATAACCAAGGCTATGCAAACAATCAAGGCTATGTCAACAATCAAGGATATACAAACCACCATGAAAACGGTGGTGGAATAATAATTGGTCGTGGTGGCATGAAGGCTGGGATTATCGTTAGTGCGGATATGAAGCAGGCGAGAGTGGTAGAGGTATGCGTGGAAGAGGTAGGCCCGCGGAGAGGGAAATCATGCTTAGCAATGGGTGGGTGATGGTGTCTCCATTTGCATCCTTGTTTCCAGTTCGCCATGAAAGGAAAAAAAAGTAACTAAGTACTTTTAGGCATCATATTTGAGATATTCTTGTCGTTTGCTAAGGTTTGTTGCTTGTAATGATTGTATTTCGGTCTATTTGCAAAATATTAAGCCCTTGTTTCTTTGTTTATCATATCCATGGGTTTGGAAATCTTGAAGCGTTATGTAATGGGCTTGATCTTATCCCCATCGCCTTTCTGAGTTACCTCCCTTTAAAAAAAAAAAAAAAAAAAAACCCTAAACCCTAAACTTGCAACCCTAAACTGTCATCCCAAAAACTTAAAACCTTAAGCTATAAACCCTAAACCCTAAACCCTAAACCCTAAACCCTAAAACCCTAAACCCTAAACCCTAAAATCTACAACCCTAAACCCTAAACACCAAAATAAAACCTACCTTAAACCCTAAAACATAAAACCTAAACATAAACTAAATAAAACCTAAAAATAAAATAAATAAATAAACCTAAACCTAAATAAAATACAAAAATAAAATTAAATAAAACCTAAACTAAGACCTAAACCTAAACCTAAACATAAAATCAAATAAAATAAAAATAAAACTAAACTAAAATAAAATAATTAAAACCTAAACTAAACATAAAAATAAAATAAACCTAAAAATAAAAAACCTAAATAAAATAAAAAAATGTAAAATAAAAATAAAATAAACCTAAAACAAAATAAAATAAAAACTACATAAAACTTAAACGTAAAATAAACCTAAAATAAATAAAACCTAAACCCTAAACTAAAAAAACCTAAAATAATAAAATAAAATAAACTTAAACTTAAACTAAAATAAATAAAGCCTAAACTTAAAAACTAAAATGAAACCCTAAACTAAATAAAATGAAATAAAACTAATAAATAAATAAAATAAAAAGCTAAAACCTAAACCTAAAAAAAAGCCTAAAGTTAAACCTAAAAATAAAGAATAAAATCTAAACCTAAAAAAAAATAAAATTAAAACTAAACTAAAAAGTAAGCATAAACCTAAACCTAAACCGAATAAAAAAATAAGAAAAACCTAAACTAAAATAAATAAACTAATATAAATAAAAATAATAATGCAAATAAACTAAATAAATCTAAATCTACTGGTTTACTTAATTTTTTTTTTAAAAAACCTAAACCTTAAACCCTAAACTGACAACAATAAACCTACAACCCTAAATCCTAAACCTTAAACCCTAAACTCTAAACCATAAACTAACCATAAACCCAAAACACAAAACCCAAACCCCAAAACCCTAATCTACCACACCTAACCCACTAACCCTGAGCCACAAACAAACCAACCCAAACCACTAAACACTAAACCCTTTACACAGACCTAAAACCCTAAACCCTATGGCTAAACCCTAAACCCCAAACTTTTGCGTATTACCTTAAGCGTCCTAATCTCCCTCTTATTATAACTTTGCGGTGATTCTCTCTCCTTCTTTTTCTTTGGTGCTCCAGATTATCATGCATTTCCACATCCTCCAGAGCATTGTCTTTATTCTTATTTTAGCTTATTATGTTAACCATCGTGTATCTTTTGATTGTTTTTATGCTTTCTTTTACTCTTGGATGTACTTAGATAGGGGATTTACTCCTTAGGCTGATTGTAGCTCTTTGAGCAGTCATTCCGGAGTTTATCCCCTTTTAAAGACCTTGTAACCCTCTTTTTATGGCAATAAAATACCCCTACATGGGGCTTCCCTAAATAAAAAATAAAAAAAAACCCTAAACCCCAAACTAACCCTAAGCTAACCCTAAACCCTAGGCTTTTATTTATTTTATTTTAATTTAGGGTTCTAGGATTTAGGGTCGTCCGTTCTTCAGTTTCTGTAGTTCCCATCAGAACCACCCTAGCCTCTCGGGTAGTGGGATCCACCATCGTATCCTCGATCTCTCCATCTACCGCCACCACAGATTAACCATCGTCGCTCTTATTGCGTCCATAACCACCATCTCCATATCCACCAGCACCTCCAAATCCACCACCACCAATCTTTAGCTGTCATGCTTCACCTCCCTGCATCTAGACTAAGCCTGGTTGATGGTGATGTTCTTATCATCAAGGTTCTGTGCACTCTTAGGGTTTACATTCAGGTTTAGGTTTATTAGGTTTTAGGGTTTAGGTTTAGTTTTTTATTTATTTAGTTACTTTAGGTTTAGGTTTATGGTTTGGGGTTTAGGGTTTAAGGTTTAGGGTTAGCATTTAGGGTTTAGGGTTTATGGTTTAGGGTGTAGGGTTTAATGTTTATGATTTAGGGTTTTAGGGTTTATGTGTTAGAATTTAGGCTTTAGGATTAGAGTTTAGGGTTTAGGGTTTAGGGTTTAAGGTTTAAGGTTTTTTAGGGTTTTGGGTTTTGGGTTTTGGGTTGAGGGTTGTAGGTTTAAGGTTAGTTTTAAGATTTAGGGTTTAGGTTTTAGGGTTTAGGGATTTTTTTTTAATTAAGTAAAACTGTAAGTTTAGGTTTATTTAGTTTATTTTTTATTTATTTTAGTTTAATTTTTTATTAAGGTTTATTTTTTATTTTTTATAGTTTAGTTCATTTATTTTAAGTTTATTTATTTTAGTTTAAGGTTTTTATTTTAGTTTATTTTTTAGGTTTAAGTTTTATTTATTTTAGTTTAGTTTCTTTTAGTTTAGGTTTAGGTTTATTTTATTTTGTTTATTTTAGGGTTAGGTTTTTTTAAGTTTAGGGTTTAGGTTTTAATTATTTATTTTTAGGTTGATTTTTTAGGTTTAAGTTTTTATTTAGTTTTTCTTTTATCTTATTTTATGTTTATTTTATTTTTATTTTATGTTTAGTTTTTATTTTGTTTAGGTTTTTTACTTTTAGGTTTTTATTTATTTTATTTTAGTTTAGTTTTTATTTTTTATTTTATTTTATTTTCACCTTCTGGTTTAGGTTAAGGTTTAGGTTTAGGTTTTTATTTTATTTTATTTAGGTTTAGGTTATTTTAGTTATTTTATTTTTAGATTTTTTATAGTTTAGGTTTAATTTTTTAGCTTCTTAAGGTTTAGGATTTAGTGTTTAGGGTTTGGGGTTTAGGGTTTAGGGTTTAGGACTGTATGTTTTAGGGTTTAGGGTTTATGGTTTAGGGTGTTAGGGTTTAAGGTTTAGGATTTAGGGTTTAGGGTTAGTTTAAGGTTTAGGGTTTAGGGTTTAGGATTTAAAGATTTTTAGGGTTTAGGGTTGTAGGCTTAGGGTTTAGAGTTTAGGGTTTAGAGTTATTATTAGGGTTTACTGTTAAGGGTTTAGGGTTTAAGATTTAGGGTTTAGGGTTTAGGGTTTAGGGTTTAGGGTTTAAGGTTTAAAGTTTACAGTTTAGGGTTTAGGGTTAGTTTTAGGGTTTATTGTTAAGGGTTTAGGGTTTAAGATTTAGGGTTTAGGGTTTAGGGTTTAGGGTTTAGGGTTTAAGGTTTAGGGTTTAGAGTTTAGAGTTTTAGGGTTTAGAGTTTAGAGTTTAGCGTTGTAGGTTTATGGTTTAGGGTTTGTTTTAGGATTTAGGGTTTAGGTTTTAGGGTTTTGTTAGGTTTAGGTTTTATTTATGTTAGTTTAGGTTTAGGTTTATTTTATTTTGTTTATTTTAGGTTTAGTTTTTTTTTAGTTTAGTCTTTATGTTTTTTAATTATTTATTTTTTTTAATCATTTATCTTCTGTGCTTACGTATTTAGTTTTCATGCCTACTTCAATTTTATCTTTAATGCCCGCTTTTGATTTTATAGGTTTTTATTTCAAGTTTTCTTTTTTTAGTTTATTTTACTTTATTTATTTCATTTTAGTTTAGTTTTTTATTTTTTTTATTTTATTTTTATATTTATGTTTAAGTTTAGGCTGTGGATTAAGTTTAGGTTTTATTTTATTTTATTATCTTATATTATTTAGGTTTATGTTTTATTTATTTATTTTATTTTAAGGATTTATTTAGTTTAGGTTTAAGTTTTAGGTTTTGATGGTTTAGGGTTTAGTGTTTAGGGTTTAGCATTTAGGGTTATAGGTTTTAGGGTTGAATGTTTAGGGTTTAGGGTTTTGTGTTTAGGGTTTAGGGTTTATGTTTTTAAGGTTTAGGGTTTAAGGGTGTAGGGTTTTAGGTTTAGGGTTTAGAGTTAGTTTAAGGGTTAAGGTTTTTTTTTAATTTTTGTTCAAGTTTTTTAGAATCAAGTAAACTCCTAGGTTTAGGTTTATTTAGGTTATTTTATATTTATTTAAGTTTATTTTATTTATAATTTATATTTTGGTTTATGTCCCAAAACCCTAAATCCTAAACTCTAAACCCTAAAAGCCCTAAACTCTAAAGTCTAAACACTAAACCCTAAACCCTAAATCCTAAACACTAACCCTAAACCCTAAACTTAAACCTAAACCTGCCAATTTACTTAATTTAAAAAAAACCCTAACCCTAAGCCCTAAACCCTAAAACTAACCCTAAACCCTAAACTTGGAGGTTTTGGCTTCCTCTCTCATCTAGGGTTTTAGAGCGGCCTCGACGGACCGGTATCTCCTCCTCTTCCTAGCACGCTTTTTAATTAACCCTCGCTATCTTTCAATCGAAGCCCTAAGGCTCAGCCATGGACCGTTATCGAGAGTCGAGAAACCGAGGCTGAATCCGCCATTGTGAACCAGATCCGATCACCACTATTCACAAACTACATCTGCCACTAGTCTTCTTCGTGAAAACATTTGAGAGAAATTGTGTTGAAGGCAATGGGACGTAATAAGCAAAGTCTAGCATTCCGAGATTATAAAGAAGAGGATTCTGGATTGCACCAAGATACTAGTATTAGCTCACAAGATATCGATGTTTGGGAACCAATTGAGGAGGGTCTTGTACCATTGGAAATGACTAGGCATGTCTCAATGATTTCAGCTTTCTTTCAACCAAAGGAACAAGAATTCTCTGGTACCCTCCCTTGCATGTTGACCAAAACAACAAAAATATCGAACCTCAATATTTTCATCAACCGCAGCAGCCAAGACAACCGCCAGCTCAATTTAATGATGATTCATATGGTCGAGGACGTGGCCGAGGTAGAGGACGAGGGAGGGGTTGGGGAAGAGGTGGATATGGTGGATATGGAGGTTATGGTGGATATGGTGGATATGCAAACAATCAGGGATTTTCAAATAACCAAGGCTATGCAAACAATCAAGGCTATGTCAACAATCAAGGATATACAAACCACCATGAAAACGGTGGCTGGAATAATAATTGGGGTCGTGGTGGCCGCTAAGAGGAGAGGATTATCGTGGTTCGGATAACAGGCAGGAGTCGGTGGTAGAGGCTATGCGTGGAAGAGGTAGGGCGGCCGCGGAGGGGAAATCATGCTTAGAATGGGGTGGGTGATGGACTCAGCTCCATTTGCATCCTTGTTTCCGCCGGCCATGAAAGGAAAAAAAAAGTAACCTAAGTACTTTTAGGCATCATATTTGAGATATCTCGTTGCTAAGGTTTGTTGCTTCGTAATGATTGTATTTCGGTCTATTTGCAAAATATTAAGCCCTTGTTTGCTTTTTATCATATCCATGGGTTTGGAAAGTCTGGTTATGTAATGGGCTTGATCTTATCCCCATCGCCTTTAAGTTACCTCCCTTTAAAACCCTAAACCCTAAACTTGCAACCCTAAACGTCATCCCAAAACTTAAAACCTTGTATAAACTAAACCCTAAACCCTAAACCCTAAACCCTAAAACCCTAAACCCTAAACCCTAAAATCTACAACCCTAAACCCTAAACACCAAACAATAAACCCTAAACCTTAAACCCTAAAAACATAAAACCTAAACATAAACTAAATAAAACCTAAAAATAAAATAAATAAATAAACCTAAACCTAAATAAAATACAAAAATAAAATTAAATAAAACCTAAACTAAGACCTAAACCTAAACCTAAACATAAAAATCAAATAAAATAAAAAATAAAAACTAAACTAAAATAAAATAATTAAAAACCTAAACTAAACATAAAAATAAAATAAACCTAAAAATAAAAAACCTAAATAAAATAAAAAAATGTAAAATAAAAATAAAATAAACCTAAAACAAAATAAAATAAAAACTACATAAAAACTTAAACGTAAAAAATAAACCTAAAAATAAATAAAAAAACCTAAACCCTAAACTAAAAAAAACCTAAAATAATAAAATAAAATAAACTTAAACTTAAACTAAAATAAATAAAGCCTAAACCTAAACTTAAAATAAACTAAAATGAAACCCTAAACTAAATAAAATGAAATAAAACTAATAAATAAATAAAATAAAAAGCTAAAACCTAAACCTAAAAAAAAGCCTAAAGTTAAACCTAAAAATAAAGAATAAAATCTAAACCTAAAAAAAAATAAAATTAAAACTAAACTGTGGTAAGCATAAACCTAAACCTAAACCAATAAAATAAGAAAACCCAACTAAAATAAAATAAATAAACTAATATAAATAAAATAATAATGCAAATAAACTAAATAAATCTAAATCTCTGGTTTACTTTTTTTTTTAAAACCTAAACCTTAAACCCTAAATGACAACACAATGCAACCCTAAATCTAAACCCAAACCTAAACTATAACCAACCATAAACCAAAACAGGCCCAAACCCCAAAACCCTAATCTCTAAACCCTAACCCTAACCCCAACCCTAAGCCACAAACCCTAAACCCTAAAACCAAAACCCTAAAACCCTAAACACTAAACCCTAAATTTACCCTGAACCCTAAAAACCCTAAACCCTATAGCCTAAACCCTAAACCCCAAACTTTTTTGTCTCAGATACCTTAATGCCCCTCTTATTATAACTGTGATTCTCTCCTTCTTTCTTGACTGCCCAGATTATCATGCATTCCCACATCCTCCGTATTGGCTTTATTCTTATTTTAGCTTATTATGTTAACCATCGTATCTTTTGATTGTTTTATGCTTTCTTTTACTCTTGGATGTATTTTAGATGGGGATTTAGGTGATTGTAGCTCTTTGATCATTGAGTTTATCCCCTTTAAAGACCTTGTAACCCTCTTTTATGGTAATAAAATACTACATGGGGCTTCCCTAAATAAAATAAAACCCTAAACCCCAAAATTTAAGCTAACCCTAAACCCTAGGCTTTTATTTATTTTATTTTAATTTAGGGTTCTAGGATTTAGGTCGCTCTTCTTCAGAAGTTCCCATCGAACCACCCTAGCCTCTCTGAGTGGGATCCACCATCGTATCCTCGATCTCTCCATCTACCGCCACCACAGACAACCATCATTTTATCTTTATAACCACCATCTCCATATCCACCAGCACCTCCAAATCCACCACCACCAATGCTATAACCGTCGTCATCGCCTTCACCTCCACTGCCAGATCTAGACTAAGCCTGGTTGATGGTGATGTTCTTATCATCAAGGTTCATTCACTCTTGGTTTATTTAGGTTTATTAGGTTTTAGGGTTTAGGTTTAGTTTTTATTTATTTAGTTACTTTAGGTTTAGGTTTATGGTTTGGGTGGGTGTTAGGGTTAGCATTTAGGTTTAGGGTTTATATTTTGTAGGGTTTAATGATGATTTAGGGTTTTAGGGTTTATGTGTTTGAATTTAGGCTTGTGATTTTTAGGGTTAGGGTTTAGGGTTTAGGTTTAAGGTTTTGGGTTTTGGGTTTGGGTTGAGGGAGGTTTAAGGTTAGTTTTAAGATTTAGGGTTTAGGTTTTTTTAGGGATTTTTAATTAAGCAAAGTAAGTTTAGGTTTATTTAGTTTATTTTATTTATTTTAGTTTAATTTTTATTTTTATTTTTATTTTTATAGTTTAGTTCATTTATTTTAAGTTTATTTATTTTTAGTTTAAGGTTTTATTTTAATTTTATTTTAGGTTTAAGTTTATTTATTTTAGTTTTAGTTTCTTTAGTTTAGGTTTAGGTTTATTTTATTTTGTTTTATTTTAGGGTTAGGTTTTAAGTTTATGGTTTAGGTTTTAATTTATTTTAGGTTGATTTTTAGGTTTAAGTTTTATTTAGTTTTCTTTTATCTTATTTTATATTATTTTATTTTATGTTTAGTTTTATTTTATTTTTTTATTTTTATTTTATTTATTTTATTTTAGTTTAGTTTTTTATTTTTATTTTATTTTATTTTCACCTGGGTAGGTTTAGGTTTTTTATTTATTTTATTTTAGGTTTAGTTATTTAGTTATTTTATTTTTAGATTTTATAGTTTAGGTTTAATTTTATTTTTTATTTAGTGTTGGGTTGGGGTTTAGGGTTTAGGGTCAGTATGTTTTAGGGTTTAGTTTATGGTTTAGTGTAGGGTTGGTTTAGATTTGGGGTTTAGGTTGGTTTGGTTTAGGTTTAGTTAGATTTAAAGATTTAGTTTAGGTCTAGAGGTTTAGAGTTTTAGAGTTTATTATAGGGTTAAGGTTTAAGATTTGGTAGGTTTAGGGTTTAGGGTTTAGGGTGGTAAAGTTTCAGTTTAGGGTTTAGGGTATTATGGAGGGTTTAAGATTTGGGAGGGAGGGTTTAGTTTAGGAAGTTTGGGTTTAGAGTTTAGAGTTGGGTTTAGAGTTTAGAGTTTAGCTTTTATGGTTTATTTGTTTTAGGATTTAGGTTTAGGTTTTAGGGTTGTTTAGGTTTTATTTATGTTTTAGTTTAGTTTATTTTATTATTTTATTTAGTTTAGTTTTTTAGTTTAGTCTTTATGTTTTATTATTTATTTTAGGTTTAGGTTCTTATTTAGTTTTCTTTAAGGTTTACTTAATTTTATTTTAGTTTGATTTATTATAGGTTTATTTTCAAGTTTATTTTTTTTAGTTTAGTTTTGAATTTTATTTATTTTATTTTAGTTTAGTTTTTATTTTTTTATTTTATTTTATATTTATGTTTAAGTTTAGGCTCAGGATTAAGTTTAGGTTTTTATTTTATTTTATTATCTTATATTATTTAGGTTTATGTTTTATTTATTTATTTTATTTTAAGGATTTATTTAGTTTTTAAGTTTTAGGTTTGATGGTTTAGGTTTAGTGTTTAGGGTTTAGCATTTTTATAGGTTTAGGGTTGAATGTTTAGGGTTTAGGGTTTGTGTTTAGGGTTTAGGTTTGGGGTTTATGTTTTTAGGGTTTGCCGTGTATGGTTTGAGTTTGGGGTTTAGTTTTGTGGTTAAGGTTTTTCTTTTTAATTTTTGTTCAAGTTTTTTAGAATCAAGTAAACTCCTAGGTTTAGGTTTATTTAGGATATTTTATATTTATTTAAGTTTATTTTATTTATAATTTATATTTTGGTTTATGTTTATTTTTATTTAGTTTAGTTTATATATTTGAGTTTAGATTTTATAATTTTGTTTCTTTTTTTGGTTTAGGTTTAGGTTTTGATTTATTTTTTAGTTTAGTTTTATTTTTATTTTATTATTTAGGTTTAGTTTTATTTTATTTTTTTAGTTTAGGCTTTAGATTTTATTTTAAGTTTATTTTTAGTTTATTTTTTGGAGTTTAGGTTTAGGTTTTATTTTTGTTTATCATTTGCTTGTTTTATTTTTAAGTTTACTTTATTTAGGTTTTAGTTTTGGTTTTATTTTTTATTTAGTTTATTTTAAGCATTTAGGTTTATTTTATTTTATTTTAGGTTTTTAGTTTTTTAGTTTATAGTTTAGCTTTTACTTTATTTATTTTTAGTTTATTTTTAGGTTTAGCTTTTTATTTAGTTTTTTTATTTTATATTAGGTTTAGTTTTTATTTTATTTAGGTTTTTTATGTTTTTAGTTTAGTTTAGTCTTTTATTTATTTATATTTTAGTTTAGTTTATATTTTTTAATTTATTTTCTTTTTAGGGTTAGGTACAAGTTTAGGTATTAGTTTAGGTTTTTATTTTATTTTATTTATTTATTTTATTTTGCTTTATGTTTTTTTTTTTTTTTTTAACACTACCATTGTTCCCAAGTCCGATGCAAAAGTGGGGGTTATAGTGATAACATAAAATTTGTCAAAATAATCATGACATGAATCCTTTAAATCATTGTGCTAGATGCCCCTGAAGCGACGCTATGGTTTGAATAGTGAAAAATGTGCTAGAGCCCGATGCCAGTGTAGTGTTAAATAAGCAAGGGTTCCACATTTTGGATGGATGCAAAGAAGTTAGTCCATGAAACTAAAATTAGGTTAGGATCTTGGAATATAGGTACTCTTAGAGGTAAATTAATGGAATTAATAGATATTATGGTTCATAGAAAGATAAATATTTTATGTGTTCAAGAAACTAAATGGGTTGGTGAGAAGGCCAAGGAGATTGATAGTTTAGGTTTTAAACTTTGGTTTTCGTGTAAAAGTCGAACTAGTAAATGGTGTAGTGTGATTATAGATAAAAGTTTGAAGGATAATGTTATAAGTATTAATAGATGTGGAGATAGAATTATAGCTTTAAAGATTATTGTTGATACTAAGATTATTAATGTTATAAGTGTCTATGCTCCTCAAGTAGGTTTGGAGGTAAACGCAAGAAAATTTATGGAATGAATTAGAGGGATTAATACAAAGATACATCTTGAAGAAAAAGTATTTATTGGAGGAGATTTAAATGGATATGTTGGTAGAGTGGTAGAAGATTTTAAAAGTATTCATGGTGGTTATGGATTTGGAGTGACTAATGAAGAAGGTAAGACTATATTAGATTTTGCTTTAGCTTATGATTTTGTAGTTGCTAATACTTTATTTAAGAAAAGAGATGAACATATTATTACTTATAAAAATGGATCTAGTAAAACACAGATTGATTATTTTCTGATAAGAAAAATAGATCGTTTAAATTGTAAAGATTGTAAGGTCATACCAAGTGAAATTTTAAGTACCCAACATCGACTATTAGTTTTAGATTTTAAGATGAAAGATTGTAAGAGAAAAATAAACTAAATTATTGTCCTAGATTAGATGGGGACACTAAAGAACACAAAAAAATATTTTAAGAGCAAGCTACAAGATATTAGAATTTGGGGTGTTCATAAAGAAGCTAACGCTATGTGGGAAAAATATCAAGTGAAATTAAGCAAGTTGCTAAAGATGTGCTTGGAGAATCAAAAGGAAAAGCTTCTTTTAATAAGAATAGTTGGTGGTGGAGTCGAGTGCAAGAAAAGATTAGAAATAAGAAACATTATTATAAAACTTGGTTTAGATGTAAAAATTTGGAGAATTAGGAAAGATATAAAGTGGTCCATAGAGATTCTAAGAAAGCAATATATGATGCAAAAAAATTTAGCTTTTAGTGATTTATACAATAGATTAGATACCAAAGAAGGTGAAAGATGTATGTATAAGTTAGCCAACCAAAGAGATAGGAGAAGTAAAGACATAGTTCAAGTGAGGGGTATTAAGGATGAAAATAATAAAGTGCTTTTCTTAGAAAAAGATATTGAAAATAGGTGGATGAGATATTTTGATAAACTTTTCAATGAAGGATCTGAAAGTATGATTGATTTTAGCAACCTTAATACCCTAAACAAAATAGAGAATTTCATTTTATCATCGATTAGTAAATCTGAAGTTAGTGAAGCTTTAAAGAAAATGAAATGTGGAAAATAGTAGACCGATAATATTCCAATATGTGTGGAAATGTTTAGGAGATCAAGGAATTTCTTAGCTTACAAATCTTTTAATGTTATTTTAAAGACTAAAAAGATGCCGATGAGTGGAGAAAGAGTCTATTGGTTCCTATATTTAAGAATAAAGGTGATGCACAAGAGTGTGCAAATTATAGAGGAATTAAGTTAATGTGCCATACATTAAAATTATGGGAGAGAGTAATTGCATAGGTTACGATGTATAGAAGTTTCTCACAATAAGTTTGGTTTCATGCCTGGTAGATCTACTATGGATGCTATACATTTGTTAAGAGGTTTAATAGAGAAGCATAGAGAAAGTAAGAAGGATCTACATATGATATTTATTGATTTAGAGAAAGCTTATGATAAAGTCTCAAGAGATGTTCTTTGGAGAGTTCTAGAACAGAAATGAGTTAATATTGATTATATTCAAGTCATTAAGGATATGTATACTAGAGTTGTTACTTGTGTCCAAACACAAGGAGGATTGACAAAATATTTTCCTATTTCAATTGGATTACATCAAGGATCAACATTAAGCCCTTATCTTTTACTTTAGTTATGGATGTTCTTACAGGCATTTATAAGAAGATGTACCTTGGTGTATGCTTTTGTCGATGACATTCTTCTTGTTGATAAGACTAGAGGGAGTCCAATAGAAACTTGAATTATGGAGGTCAACTTTAGAGTCTAAAGGTTTTCGTTTAAGTAGATCTAAAACTGAATATATGGAGTGTAATTTTAGTTGTAGAAGTTTTAGTGATAGCGTTGTGACTTTAGGTGATCAAGTCATTAATAAGAGTGAGAGATTCAGATATTTAGGCTCTATTATTCAAAATGATGGTGAAATAGATGGAGATGTTATTAGTAGAATTCAAGTTGGATGGTTGAAGTGGAGGAATGCATCTGGCCTATTATGTGACAGAAAAGTTCCACTTAAACTTAAGGGAAAATTTTATAAGATGGTGGTAAGACCTGCAATGACTTATGGTAATGTTGGCCAATAAAAGAGAAGCAAAAGACTAAGTTAAGTGTTACGAGATGAGGATGCTTAGTGGATGAGTGGCTTTACCGAGAGATAGAATGCAAAATGAGTATGTTCAAGAAAAATTTGGAGTAGCTCAGGTAGATAAGATTAGGGAGAGTCACCTTAGATGGTTTGGCCACATAAAAGCATCCACCGTCCATGACGATTAGAGAGTAGATGCATTAGATTTGCCTTATGTTAGAGGTAGACCTAAAAAAGACTTGGTTAAGATGTACAAAAAATGATCTTAGTATACTTGAATTAGATGAGAATTTGACACATACAGACAATGGAGATGAAGGATTCATGCACCCATGGGATTAAGGCTTGTATTGTTGGTTGTTGGTTGTATGTTTTTTTTATTTTATTTATTTAGTTTTAGTTTTTTTTTTTTTTATTAGGGTAGTTAGTTTAGGGTTAGTTTAGGTTTAGTTTGGGTTAGTTTGGTTTTTATTTATTTTAGGTTTGGTTGTTTTTTGGTTTAGTTTAGGGTTACTGATTAAAGATTTTAGAGTTTATGGGTTTATGGTTTAGTTTAGGGTTTAGGTTTAAAGTTTATTTTGGGTTTAGGGTTTAGGGTTTAGGTTTAGGTTTTTAGGATTATTTTTAGGGTTAGTTTAATTTTAGATTTAGATTTATTTAGGCTTTTTAGGTTTATGTTATTTATTTTAGTTTAGTTTTTAGTTTATTTTAGGTTTATTTATTTTGTTTATTTTTTAGTTTTTTAATTATTATTTTAGTAAGTTTATTTAGTTTTTTTCTTTATTATTAGTTATTTTTATCTTATTTAGTTATTTTGTTCAGGTTTAATTTTTGGTTTTATTTATTTTATCTTAGTTTAGTTTTATTTTTATTTATTTTATTTTATTGGTTTAAAGTTTAGTTTAGTTTTAGTTGTTTTATTTATTTATTTGATATTATTTTATCTTTAGATCTTTAGTCATCATTTTAGTTTGGTTTAGTGTAGTTTGGGTTAGGTTTTAATGTTTGGCTCAGTATGGCCAGTGTTTTATAGCTCAGATTAGTCATTGGTTTAGTTTTGGTATTTTAGTTGTTTTTAGGTTTTAGTCATCAGTGTAGTTAGTTTGGGTTTAGTCATTTTGGGTTTTAAGTTTAAGATTTGGTATTTTGGGTTTAGGTTTGTTTGGTTTTAGTTTGGGTTTCAGTTTAGGTTATTGTTAAGGGCCAGGGTTAAGATTTTAGGGTTTAGGGGTTTAGGGTTTTAGTTTAGGTTTTTTAGTAGTTTATAGTGGTAGGGTTTAGTTTAGATTTAGTGGTATTTGTAGTTTAGGTTTATATTTAGTTAGTTTAGGTTTATTTTATTGATTATTTTAGTTTAGTTTTTTTAGTTAGTTATGTCTTTTATTATTTATTTTTTTTAAGTTATTAATTTTTTTTTGGTATTTTATTTTTATTTTAGTTTGATTTTATAGGTTTTATGTTTATTTCATTTTAGTTTAGTTTTGATTTTATTTATTTATTTTAGTTTAGGTTTTATTTTATTTTATTTAATTTACGTAGGTTTAGATCTGATTAAGTTTTTTTATTTTATTTTATTATTAACATTTTAGGTTTATGTTTTATTTATTTATTTATGAGGATTTATTTAGTTTAGCCAAGTTTTAGGTTTTAAGGTTTAGTTTTAGTTTAGGGTTTAGTTTTATTATTTTTAGGGTTTAGGGTTTGGGTTTTATTTTAGTTTTTTAAGGAAGTTTATGCATAGGTTAGGGTTTAGTTAGGGTTAAGGTTTATCTTTTAATTTTGTTTTAAGTTTTTTTAAATCAAGCAAACTCAGTTTAGGTTTATTTATTATATTTATTTTTAATTTTATTTTTTATTTTATTTAGGTTTATGTTTATTTTATTTAGTTTATATATATTGAGTTTAGATTTTATATTTTGTTTCTTTTGGTTTAGGTTTAGGTTTTATATTTTTAGTTTAGTTTTATTTTATTTTTATTATTTGGTCCAGGTTTTATTTTATTTTAGGTTTAGGCTTTAGATTTTATTTTAAGTTTATTTTAGGATTTATTTTAGTTTAGTTTAGGTTTATTTTTATTATTATTTATTTAGGTTTATTAAGTTTAAGTTTAATTTTAGGTTTAGTTTGGTTTTATTTATTCTACTTTATATTTAGTTAGGTTTATTTATTTTATTTTAGGTTTAGGTTTCTTTTACTTGGCTTTTACTTTTATTTATTTTACGTTTATTTTAGGTTTAGCTTTTATTTAGTTTTTTTATTTTATATTAAGTTTAGTTTTATTTTATTTAGGTTTTATTTTTTAGTTTATTTATATTTTTTTTATATTTTAGTTTAGTTTTTATTTTTTTTATTTATTTTCTTTTTAGGTTTAGGTTCAAGTTTATGTATTAGTTTAGGTTTTTATTTATTTTATTTATTTATTTTATCTTTGTAGATATTTTTTATTTATATTTAGTTAGTTTTTTTTTTTTAGGATTTTGGGGTTATTTAGGTTATTTGTGGATTTAGGTTTTAGTTTTATTTAGGTTTAGGTTTTATTTATTTTAGTTTAGGTTATTTTATTTTGTTTATTTTAGGTTTAGTTTTTTTTTATTAGTTTATGTTTTTATTATATTTTTTAGCACCATTTAGTTTTTCTTTTAAGGTTTATTTTATTTTTATTTTACGTTAGCTTTGATTTTATATAGGTTTTTATTTCAAGATTATTTCATTTTAAGTTTAGTTTAATTTTATTTATTTTATTTTATAGTTTTATTTTATTTTATTTTTTTATTTTATTAGTTTAGGTTCAAGATTAAGTTTAGTTTTTATTTTATTTGTTATCTAACATTATTTATTTTATGTTTATTTATTTATTTTATTTGAGGATTTATTTAGTTTAGGTTTAAGTTTTTTTTAATGTTTGGGTTAGTGGTTTTAGGGTTTAGGGTTAGGGTTAAGTTAGGTGAGTTTAGGGTTAGGTTTGGGTTTTAGGGTTTGTTTTTGGCTAGTAGCAAGTGTAGGTTGAGTAGGGTTTAGATTAGTTTCTTGGTTTTTTTTTTAATTTTTGTTTAAGTTTTAAAATCAAGCAAACCCCAGTTTAGGTTTATTTGTTATTTTATATTTATTTAGTTTATTATATTTTATTTTATTTAAGTATGTTTATTTTATTTAGTTTATTTATATATTTGAGTTTAGATTTTATATTTTATTTCTTTTTGGTTTAGTTTAGTTTTTATTTTTTAGTTTAGTTTTTATTTTTATTTTATTATTTAGGTTTAGGTTTTTACATTATTTTTAGAGGTTAGTTTTAGATTTTATTTTAAGTTTATTTTAGGATTTATTTTTTTAGTTTATAGGTTTATTTTAGTTTATTCATTTGTTTATTTTAGGATTAGTTTAAGTTTATTTTATTTTAGGTTTAGTTTTGGTTTTATTTATTACTTTAGTTTATTTTAAGTTAGGTTTAGGTTTATTTTATTTTTTATTTTTTTAGGTTTTTTTTAGTTTATGGTTTATTTTTACTTTTTATTTATTTTATGTTTATGTTTTAGTTACTTTAGGTTTATTTTATTTTAGGTTTTTTATTTTAGTTTGTTATTTTTGTTTTAAGTTTAGGTTTTGGTTTATTTTTAGTTTAGTTTTATTTATTATATCTTTATGTTTAGGTTTTATTTTATTTTTTAGGTTTTTACTTTAGATTTTCATTTAGTTTTATTTTAGGATTTATTTTAGAGTTTATGTTTATTTTACTTTATTTTATTTGTTTAGTTTTAGGTTTAGGTTTAGTTTATTTTACGTTAAGTTTAGGTTTTATTTATCTACTTTAGATTATTTTAGTTTTGGTTTAGTTTATTTTATTTTATTAGGTTTAGGTTTTTTAGTTTACGATTTAGTTTAATTTTTATTTATTTTACATTTATTTTTTAAGTTTAGCTTTTATTTAGTTTTATTTTATTTTATGTTAGGTTTAGTTTAGATTTTATTTAGGTTTTTATTTTTTAGTTTAGTTTAGGTTTTATTTATTTTATTTATTTAGTTTTATTTTAATTTATTTTTAGTTTAGTTTAAGCATTAGTTTAGTTTTAATTTTATTTTTACTTTTATGTTTATTTATATTTTATTTTATTTAGTAGTTTAGTTTTTTTAAATTTTAGAATTAGTGGTTAGTTTGGGTCAGTTTTGGGTTTAGAGTGGGTTTGTTGGGTTTTAGTTTATTTAGTTTGGTTTTAGGGTCAGTTGTAGTCAGTTTGAGTTGGTTATTTATTTAAGTTTAGGGTTTAGGGTTTATTTTAGGGTTTTGTGGTATTAGGGAAGTTTAGGATTAGAGTTTTGGTGGTTGTGGATTTAGGATTTTAGGTTTTCTTGGCTTTGTTTTATTTATCTTAGTTTATTATTTTATTTTAGCCTAGTTTATTTTATTTTATTTATTTAGGTTTATTTTTTTTAATTTAGTTTTTTTTTTATTTTTTAGTAGTTTTTTGTTTTTTCTTTTGTTTAGGGTTATTTTATTTTTATTTTCATTATTTAATTTAGGTTTTTATTTTCAAGTTTATTTCTATTTAGTAGTTTAGATTTTTTATTTTATTTTATGTTTAGTTTTATTTTTTATTTTATTTTATTTTACGCAGGTCCAGGTTTTATTTTAGTTTAAGTTTATTATTATTATTTAATTATTTAGGTTTAGGTTTTATTTATTTATTTTATGTTTAGGTTATTTTAGTTTAGGTTTTTGTTTGGTTTCAGCCTTTTTTAGGGTAGGGTTTAGGTAGGGAGGGTAGGGTTTAGGAGGATTTAAGTAGTTAGGGTAGGTTTTTTCTATATTGTACTTTTTAAATTACAAACCCATAAGTTTTGGTTTATTTAGTTTATTTTTATTTTATTTTAGTTTATTTTATTTTATTTTATTTATTATTTATTTTATTTTATTTAGTTTATTTATTTTATTTAGGTTTATTTATTTTAAATTGTGGTTTTTGTTATATTTCTTTAGTTTAACTTGGTTTTGGTTTATTTTTTTAGTTTATTTTTATTTTAGTTTTAGGTTAAGGTTTTTTTTATTTAGATTTTAATTTAGGTTTTTTTAGGATATCTTTTTAGTTTTATTTAGGTTTATTTTAGTTTATTTTATTTGTTTTTAGTTTAGGTTTAGTTTAGTTTTTTTTTTTTTAGGTTTAGGTTTTTTTTTAAATTATAGTTATATTTATTCTATTTTAGTTTATCTTAGTTTATTTATTTTTTTAATTTATTAGTTTTATTTTTTATTTTATTTATGTTTATTTTTTATTTAGGTTTTATTTAGTTTTATTATGTTAGTTTAGTTTTATTTTATTTATTTTATTTTTTTAGTAGTTTTTATTTTATTTATTTTAATAAGTTTATATTTTTAATTTATTTTCTTTAGTTTAGGTTTAGGTTTTAGTTTTATTTTATTTTAATTTTTTTATATTATTTATTATTTTTTATTTATTTTATTTAAGTTTAATTTAGTTTAGGTTAGGTTTCTAGCTTTTTGGATTAGTTTTTTAGGGTTTAGGTTTATTATTTTAGATTTAGAGTTTTTTAGGGTTTAGTTTTAGGTTTTTTAAGGGTTTAGGTTTTAGGTTTAGGGTTGGTTTGGTTAATGATTTTTTAAAGAAACAAATTCAAATTCAACATTTCTTGATTTGATCAACCAAGTAACACATCAAGTTTCCTAAGACTCACACATAGATCAAAATGAGCATGCATAGAATAAATCAAAACCAAATAAGTAGAATTTCTTCTATAAAGACACATTTCCATAAGTCGGATTGGCCATTTTTAGTTTAGCCCATCGAACCACCCCTTCTCAAGTAGGATCCACCATCATATCCTTGATCTCTCTCGCTCCACCACCACATTTTATAAGCTTTCTCCTCCCGCCTCCATAACCACCATCAACCCCCACCTCCATATCCACAAGCACCTCATCCCCCCACCATTATGATAACTCGCTTTTGCCTCCATCGCCAGATCTCGATTTTATGTTCTTCTTGTCAAGGTTTTGGCCATTCTGGGTTTAGATTTATGTTTAGGTTTATTAGATTTTAGGGTTTAGCTTTATTTTTAATTTAATTAGTTACTTTAGTTTTTTAGGTTTAGGTTTAGGGTTTAGGGTTTAGGGTTTAGTTTAGGGTTTAGGTTTATTTTAGTGGTGTAGGTTTTTACCATAAAAGTAAAAGATACAATATCCTTAAAATGGGTAAAGCTTAGAAATCTATCTACTACAAGAAACCTAAAGAGTTAAACCCCATCTAAGTACACTAAGAAAAAAAAGAAAACAAAAGAGCAAAAACAACATCTAAAAAGCATAAGAGTGAAAGGACAAAGAGTAAAACTAAAATAAAACATGAAAATAGAAAAAGGTTGAGTCAGCAGTAGCTCATGATTCTTTTGAGAATGCAAGATTAGCAAGATCCATAACAACAACACTAGGGATGACTAAGAAACGACCAGTCCCTCTATAGAGTTCCAACCTACAAAAGAAATATGCAAAAATACTACCAAGGAAAAAGTCAAAGCTAAAAAGAATAGGGATTAAGAGAGGAAAAGGAGAGAGCCAGGAAAGAGAAGGTGCAGGCACAGTTAAGATCATCTCAAGGGGTAACAATACATATGAGCATCCAAACTTCATAAAGAAGGGTTAAAATCATATATAAAGCTACCAACTAGAGAGATGAGGTGAGTAACACAAAGCCATCATAGATACTTGATACCAAGAAACCCACCAAACAAAACACACAGGCCAATCACGAAAGCCAAGAACCCATAAGTTACAATAGGATCATTGGGCAAGCTAATGACAAGACCACCAAAACAAGCACCAACATACCTGATAGAAGCCAACATCCAAGGCCAGCACACATAAAAGGGGGCTAAAGATAGCCACCAATCACTAGAAACCAAAATTTCTAATTCAGAAGGATCAGTAAATGATCGGTCAGCACACCAAAAGGCTCCAACAAATTAGCCAAGAAGAAGAAAAAATCCAACAAAGAGAAAAGCAGCCAACCAAGATTCCAAAGCCAGCTAAAAGTCCTCGAACCAAAGCAGTTAAGTAGAACATCCATAAGGAAGCCACCAGAGAATAGCCCATCATTAGTAACCAATAAATGAAGGACCCTTATAGCCAAGGAAAAGAAAAATAAAAAAAACCATTGAAGAGACACCAACCATTACATAGCCTCTTAGCCAACAAGAGTAAAACCCAAGTCAATGTAAAACCAACAAGAGCCATCGAGCCAAGATCTCCCAAGACAAGAAAAGAACAACCACTAAAATACCAACAAACCCATAATAATAACGAAATGTCATAATCCCCACCACTTGCAGCCTCCGCCCACCTTCGCCTCCACCTTTGCCTACACCAACAAATCTAGATTGATCATGGTTGGCCGTGATGTTCCTACCATCAGGGTTCTTCCCATTCTTAGCGTTTAGGTTTAGGTTTATTAGGTTTTAGGGTTTAGGTTTATTTTTTAATTTATTTAGTTAGTTTAGGTTTAAGTTTATAGTTTGGGTTTAGGGTTTAGGGTTTTTTTAACTCAAATGATTCCATAAAAAATAAGAAATTACCAAATCAAATAAGACATTATCCTTTAATAACTAATAAAATAGGATAAAATAAAATGCAATTTAAAAATGTACAAAAGTAGTATTTCAAAACATGATTTAACACCCAGAGACAATAAAATTTGATTTTACAAAAGGCCAACAAAGGTTTGTCGAACAAGATGAAACCCATATCATCATCTGATTCCTCAGCAGGCTCTTCCTTCTTCTCTTCACTACAAAGTTTACCGAAGATTAGAGTCAGAGCGCATGCCATTGAATTTACTAGATCTTTCAAATACTTAACCTTCTGTGTATGTGTGTAATCGGCAATCATGATGGCGAGGACATTCTTGTAAGCATTGATGAACATGTGGGGTGCTGCAGCAAGGGTGGGATAAGAGAGGGCTAGTGAGAGAAGTGATCATTAAAAGGCCCATCAAAAACTTCTTGATGAGATCATGAACTCAAGCACCTTAGATCAACATGGAACCATCATCATACAGAAGATGACAAGGCCATAAGAGAATGGCCTAATCCCCGCCTTAGCAGAGAGAAGCCTGAGATCCCACCTTATTGCCTTTTAATATAGCTCAACTGGGGTGATAATTTCCATAGTACCCTTTTTGATCTTAATTGGGATGTTGAGAACCTAGAAGAAAGAAGTCTGTGAAGGATCCAGACCAGTGTTTCCTAGAGGAACCACAACATTAATAGGTGCAACAAGATCAACACGGGCAGTAACACCAACTTTGTATTTCATAAACTCTTTGTTGACTTCTCTAAGATCACCTTTATAAAAATCACTCAACCGGTTTAGGGTTTTTAGTTTTTAGGGTTTTGATTTTAGGTTTAGGGTTTAGGGATTACAGTTTAAGGTTTAGGGTTTAGAGTTTAGAGTTTTTTAAGGTTTAGGTTTTAGGGTTTAAGGTTTAGGTTTGTAGGTTTAATATTGTATGTCGTGGTTTAGTATTTTAGGTTTTTTAGTTTTTCTTTTTTTAAAGTTACAAATTAGGTTTAGTTTATTTAGTTTATTTTTTTATTTATTTTAGTTTATTTTATATTTTATTTTTACTTAGGTTTATTTTTTTTTTATTTTTATTTAGTTTAGTTTATTCATTTTAGTTTATTTATTTTATTTTTAGTTTTTAATTTTCCTATTTTTTAGGTTTAGGTTTTTTTAAGTTTAGGTTGAAGTTTTTTTTTTTGGTTTTAGGTTTTAGGTTTATTTTTTTAGGTTTGTTTTAGGTTAGATTTAGATTTTTTTTTAGTTTATTTAATTGTATTTAGTTCAAGTTTAGGTTTAATTTATTTTAGGTTTAGGTTTAGGTTTTATTTTATTTTAGGTTAGTTTATTTTAGTTTAGGTTTAGGTTTATTTTATTTTTATTTTTGGTTTAGTTTGTTTTTAGTTTACAGTTTAGGTTTTATTTTTTATTTCTTTTTGATTTATTTTTTAAGTTTTAGGTTTTTATTTAGTTTTTATTTTAATTTTATTTTAGGTTTATTTTATTTTTATTTTACATTTAGTTTTTATTTTATTTAGGTTTTTTATTCTTAGGTTTATTTTATTTTTTAGTTTAGTTTAAGTTTATACTTATTTTATTTTGATTTATTTTTATTTTTTATTTCATTTTAATTTTAGATTTAGGTTTATGTTTTAATTAAGTTTTTGGTTTATTTTATTTTATTTATTTTATTTAGCTTTAGGTTTTTTATTTATTTTATTTTTAGGCTTTATTTATTTTAGGTTTAAGTTTTTAGGTTGTTAGGGTTAGGGTTATAGGGCTTAGGGTTTAGGGTTTAGGGTTTAGGGTTTTAGAGTTTAGGGTTTTAGGGTTTAGGGTTTAGGATTAGGGTTTAGGGTTTAGGGTTTACTGTTTAAGCTTTAGGGTTTAGTGTGTAGGGTTTAGGGTTTAGGGTTTAAGGATTAAGTATTAGGGATTAAGGTTTGGGGTTTGGGGTTTAGTGTTTTATGGTATAATGTTTAGGTTTTAGGGGTGTAGGTTGGGAATATGGTTAGGGTTTTTTTATTTTTTATTTTTTATTTTTATTTTTAGGTTTTACGGTTTAGGGTTTAGTGTTTAGGGTTTAGGTTTTTTTAAAATTAAGTAAACCAGCAGGTTTAGGTTTTTGTAGATTATTTCTTTTATTTCTTTAGTTTATTTTATATTTAATTTTATTTAGTCTTATTGTTTATTTAGTTTAGATTATTTATTTTTGGTTTATTTATTTATTATTTAGGGTTATTATTTTACTTTATTTTTTAGGTTAGAGTTTAGGTTTTAGTTTAGTTTTATGTTTATTTTTTTTTTATGTTTAGGGTTTATTTTCTTTTTTTAGGTTTAGGATTAGGTTTTTATTTTATTTTTTTATGTTTAGGTTTTAGGTGTTTATTTTAGGTTTATTTTTTTATTGGGTTTTATTATTTTAGTTTAGGTTTAGGTTTTATTTATTTTAGTTTAGTTTAGTTTAATTTATTTTGTTTATTTATTTTATTTTAGGTTTAGTTTTTTTTTAGTTTAGGGTTTAGGTGTTGTTTTTTATTTATTTTTTAGTTTTATTTTTTAGGTTTAGGTTTTCATTTAGTTTTTATTTTATTTTATTTTAGGTTTATTTTATTTAGGCTTTTTATGCTTAGGTTTATTTTATTTTATTTAGTTTTGTTTAGGTTTTTACTTAATTTATTTTAGTTTATTTTATTTTATTTATTTATTTTATGTTTTGGTTTAAGTTTAGGTTTTTGTTTAAGTTTTTATTTTATTTTATTTTTTTATTTTATTTAGGTTTAGGTTTTTAATTTATTTTATTTTTAGGTTTTATTTTGTTTAGGTTTAGGTTTTTAGGTTTTCAGGGTTTAGGGTTTAGGGTTTCAAGGTTTAGGGTTTAAGGTTATATTATTTTAGGGTTAGTTTAGATTTTAGGGTTTTTTTTAATAAAGAACAAATTAATATTCAACATTTTTCTTTTGATTTCATCAACCAAGTAACACACCAAGTTCTCTAAGACACTGGCGATGGCATAGATCAAAATGAGCACGCATAGAGAAAATCAAAAACCCTAGATAACTTCAATCGCCTCTAATATGAAGACACAGTTCCATAAGCAACAGACGGGATAGGTCGTTCTTCAATTTCTCTAGTTCCCATCAAAACCACCCTTGCTTCTCAAGTAGCGGGATCCACCATCATATCCTCAATCTCTCCCTCCAGCACCACCATGGCTGTAACCTCTATTGCTCCTCCCACATCCATAACCACCACTGCTCCAACCACCACCTCCATATCCACCAGTACCTGCAGATCCCCCACCATCATAATGATAACTGCCGCCTCCGCCTTCGCCTCCACTACTAGATCTAGACTGAGCCTGGTTGATGGTGATGTTCTTGTAGTCAAGGTTTTGCCCATTTTTAGGGTTTAGGTTTATTAGGTTTTTGAGTTTACATTTATTTTTTAATTTATTTAGTTACTTTAGATTAAGATTTAGGGTTTGGGGTTTAGGGTTTAGGGTTACGGTTTAGGGTTTAAGGTTTAGAGTTTTTATAAAAAAAAGAACTCAAATGATTTCATAACAAATAAGAAATTACCAAATCAAAGAAGACATTATCCTCTATCAACTAATAAAATAGGATAAAATAAAATGCAATTCAAAAATTCACAAAAATAGTATTTCACAAAATGAGTTAACTCCCAGAGTCAATAAAATTTGATTTTATAGAAGTCCAACAAAGCTTAGTTGAACAAGCTAAAACTCATATCATCATTAGATTCCTTAATAGGCTCTTCCTTCTTCTCTTCCATAATAGCGGTAGTAGCGATGCGCAGAGGCAGAGCCAAAATTTACTAAGATCCTTCAAATACTCCTTAAACTTCTTGGCCTGCGCATATGTGTAATCAGTGGTAATCATGATGGTGAGGACATTCTTGTAAGCGTTGATGAACATGTGGGGCACTGCAGCAAGGGTGGGATAAGAGAGGGCTAGTGAGAGAGAAGTGAACATTGAAAGGACTGCCGAAAACATCTCGATGAGATCATCTTCACTGAGGTCAAGCACCTCAAGACTGAACACCGAACCATCATGAAACATAGACTGAATGGCAAAGCTTTAAGAGAATGGCCTAAAGCCCAGCTTAATGAGGAGAGTAGCCTCTAAGGATCCCACCTTATCGCCTTTTTTAATTAGCACAACTGGGGTGATAATTTCAATAGTACCCTTGTTGATCTTTGTTGGGATGTTGAGAACCTAGAAAAAATAAGTCTATGAAGGATCTAGACCAATGTTGCCTGGAGGAACAACAACATCAATAGGCGCAATAAGATCAACATGGGCAGCGCCACAAACTTCGTACTTCACAACCTCTTCATTGACTTCTTTAAGATCGCCTTTCATAAAAATTAGCTCAACCGGGGTTTAGGCTTTAGGGTTTATTATGGTTTATGATTTTAGGGTTTAGGGTTTAGGAATTTTTAGGCTTTAGGGTTTAGGAATTTTTAGGCTTTAGGGTTTAAGAATTTTTAGGCTTTAGGGTTTACAATTTATGGTTTAGGATTATAGGTTTAGTGTTGTAGGTTTATGGTTTAGGGTTAGTTTTAGGGTTTAGGGTTTAGGATATAGGGATTAGGGTTTTTTTTGAAAATTAAGTAAATCGGTAGGTTTAGGTTTATTTAGTTTATTTATTATTTATTTTAGTTTATTTTATTTTTTATTATTATTTAGGTTTTTTATTTAGTTAAGTTTATTTATTTTAGGCTTATTTATTTTAGTTTAGGTTTTTTATTTTAGTATATTTTTTAGGTTTAGGTTTTGTTTTTACTTGAGTTTTATTTTTATTTTATTTTTTAGGTTTATGTTTTATTTTTTATTTTTAAGTTTAGGTTTAGGCTTTTATTTAATTTTTTTTTAGGTTTAAGTTTTAGGTATTTATTTTAGGTTTATTTTTTTAGTTTAGGTTTAGGTTTATTTTTAGTTTATTTTATTTTATTTACTTTAGGTTTAGGTTTAGGTTTAGTTTATTTTAGGATTAGATTTAGGTTTTATTTATCTTAGTTTAGTTTATTTTAGTTTAAGTTTATATTTATATTATTCTATTTATTTTATTTTTATTTTATGTTTAGTATTTTGTAGTTTAGG
Organism: Cymbidium sinense; assembly: GCA_021442155.1. Lineage (NCBI taxonomy): Eukaryota > Viridiplantae > Streptophyta > Magnoliopsida > Asparagales > Orchidaceae > Cymbidium > Cymbidium sinense. Next base: position 114,455 of record JAKCPB010001018.1, read on the forward strand.
GTTTAGGTTTTATTTTATATTTATTTTTAAGTTTATTTTTTAAGTTTAGGTTTTTATTTATTTTTTATTTTATTTTAGGTTTTTTATATTAATTTTACATTTAGTTTTTATTTTATTTAGGTCTTTTATTCTTAGGTTTAATTTATTATTTTTAGTTTAGTTTAGGTTTTTATTTATTTTATTTTTATTTAACTTTAAATTTTAATTCATTTTATTTTTAGATTTATGTTTTGGTTTGAGTTTAGGTTTTTATTTTATTTTATTTTTATTTTATTTATTTTTATATTTTTGAATTTATTTTATTTTTAGGTTTGATTTAGTTTAGGTTTAGGTTTTTAGGTTTTTAGTGTTTAGGGTTTATGGTTTGGGTTAGTTTTAAGGTTTAGGGTTTAGTCTTAGTGTTTTATTTATTTATTTGTTTTTTATTTTTATTTAGGGTTTAGGGTTTTTTAGTGTTTAGGGTTTAGGGTTTAGGGTTGTAGGTATAGGGTTTAGGGTTTAGGGCTAGTTTTAGGGTTTAGGGTTTAGGGTTTAGGAATTAGGATTTAGGGTATAGAGTTTAGGATTAAGATTTAGGGTTTATTTCAGATTAAGTAAACCGGTAGGGTTAGGTCTATTTAGTTTATTTTTTATTTATTTTAGTTCATTTTATTTTATTTTTATTTAGACTTATCTATTATTTTTATTTTTTAGTTTATTTATTTTAGTTTTATTTATTTTAGCTTAGGTTTCTTATTTTAGTTTATTTTTTTGATTTAAGTTTAGGTTAATGTTTACTTTTTAGTTTAGTTTTATTATTTTTTAGGTTTATATTTTATTTTCTATTTTTAGGTTTAAGTTTCAATTTTTATTTTATTTTTTTAGGTTTAGGTTTTAGGTTTTTATTTTAGCTTTATTTTTACGTTTTCTTTTTTATGTTTAGGTTTATGTTTATTTTTAGTTTATTTTATTTTATTTAGTTTAGGGTTCAGGTTTAGTTTATTTTAGGTTTTGGTTTAGGTTTTAATTATTTTAGTTTAGGTTAATGTTTATTTTATTTTTTTTATCTTAGGATTAAGATTTTTTTTAGTTTAGGGTTTAGGTTTTATTTTTTATTTATTTTTAGGTTTTATTTATAAGTTTATTTTTTAGTTTAGGTTTTTATTTAGTTTTTATTTTATTTTATATTAGGTTTATTTTATTTTTATTTTACATTTAGTTTTTTATGTTATCTAGGTTTTTTATTTTTAGGTTTATTTTATTTTGTAGTTTGGTTTAGGTTTTATTTTATTTTTATTTTTGTTTTATTTTTATTTTTTATTTTATCCTTTTTTAAGATTAGGTTTGGGTTTAGGTTTAGGTTTTAATTTAAGTTTTTATTTTATATTATTATTTTTATTTAATTTAGGTTAAGGTTTTTTATTTTTTTATATATTTAGGTTTTATTTAGTTTAGGTTAAGGTTTTAAGGTTTTAGGGTTTAGGGTTTAGGGTTAAGGGTTTGGGGTTTAGGGTTTAGGGTTTATGGCTATAGGTTTTAAGGTTTAAGTTTAGGGTTTAGGGTTTAGGGTTTAGGGTTTCATGGTTTAGGGTTCAAGGTTTAGGGTTCAAGGTTTAGTGATTAGGGTTTTGGGCTAGTTTTATGGTTTAGGGTTTGGGCTTTAGGATTTTGGGTTTATGATTTAGGGTTTAGGGTTATGGTTTCTTTTTTTAATTTTTTATTTATTTAGGGTTTAGGGTTTAGGGTTTTTTGAAGGTTTAGCGTTTAGGGTTAGGGTTAGTTTTAGGGTTTAGGGTTTAGTGTTAAGGTTTAGGATTTAGGGTTTAGGGTTTAGTTTTTTTTAAATTAAATAAACCAGTATGTTTAGGTTTATTTATTTTATTTAGTGTATTTTTTATTTATTTTAGTTTATTATATTTTTTTATATTTTGGTTTATTTTTTTATTTTTATTTAGTTTAGTTTATTCATTTTAGTTTAGGTTTTTTATTTTAGTTTATTTTTTTGGTTAGTTTAGGTTTATTTTATTTTTTTTAGTTTAGTTTTATTTTATTTTATTTTTTTAGGTTTAAGCTTTCTTTTTTATTGTTATTTTTAGGTTTACATTTTTATTTTATTTTTTAGGTTTAGGTTTTAGGTTTTACATTTTGGATTATTTTCAAGTTTTGCTTTTTAGTTTAGGTTTAGGTTTATTTTTAGTTTATTTTATTTTATTTAGTTTAGGTTTAGGTTTAGGTGTAGTTTATTTTAGGTTTTAATTTATGTTTTATTTATTTTAGTTTTGGTTTAGGTTTTTTTTTGTTTATTTTAGGTTTAGGTTTTTTTCCATTTAAGGCTTAGATTTTACTTTTTATTTATTTTTATGTTTTATGAATAGGTTTATTTTTTAGGTTTAGGTTTTTAGGTTTATTTTTTATTTTATTTTATTTATGGTTTATTTTATTTTTATTTTTATTTTACATTTAGTTTTTATTTTATTTAGGTTTTTAATTTTTAGGTTTATTTTATTTTTAATTTAGTTTAGGTTTTTATTTATTATATTTTTATTTTGTTTTTATTTTTTATTTTATTTTATTTTTAGGTTTAGGATTGGGTTTAGTTTTTTATTTTATTTTATTTTATTTATTTAATATAGGTTTAGATTTTATTTATTTATTTTATTTATAGGTTTTATTTAGTTGAGGTTTAGGTATTTAGGTTTTTAGGGTTTAAGGTTATTAGTTTTAGGGTTTAGGGTTTAGGGGTTTAGGGTTTAAGGTTTAGGGTTTAGGATTTTAGGGTTTAGGGTTTAGGGTTTATGTTTAGGGCTTAGGGTTTAAGGTTTAGGGTTTTAGGTTTTAAGGTTTAGGGTTTAGGGTTTAAGATTTAGGGTTTAGGGTTGTAGGTTTAGGGTTTAAGGTTTCGGGTTAGTTTTAAGGTTTAGTTTTTTGGGTTTAGGGTTTAGTGTTTTGGGTTAGTTTTAGGGTTATGGTATTTTTTTTAAATTGAGTAGACTGGTAGGTTTAAGTTTATTTTCTATTTAGGTTTATTTTTACAATTATTTAGTTTAGTTTATTTATTTCAGGTTTATTTATTTTAGTTTAGGTTTTTTATTTTAATTTGTTTTTTAGGTGTCAGTTTAGGTTTATGTTTATTTTTTAGTTTAGTTTTATTTTTATGTTATTTTTTAGGTTTAGATTTTATTTTTTATCTTTAGGTTTAGGTTTAGGTTTTGGTTTTTATTTTATTTTTTTAGGTTTAATTTTTAGGTTCTTATTTTAGGTTTATTTTTAGGCTTTATTTTTTAGTTTAGGTTTAGGTTTATTTTTAGTTTATTTTATTTTATTTAGTTTAGGGTTTACATTTAGTTTATTTTAGGGTTAGGTTTAGTATTTATTTATTTTAGTTTAGTTAATTATAGTGTAGGTTTAGAATTATTTTATTTTTATTTTATTTTTAGGTTTTTTTCTTTAGTTTTAGGATTAGGTTTTATTTTTTTATTTATTTTTAAGATTTATTTTAAGGTTTATTATTTAGAGTTTAAGGTTTAGGGTTAGGGTTTAGGGTTTAGGGTTAGGGTTTAGGGTTTCAGGATTTATGCTTTTCAGTTTTTGGGGTTTAGGTTAGAGATTAGGGTTTAGGGTTTTTTAAGGTTTAGGCTTTAGGCTTTAGGGTTTAGTGTTTAGACTATAAGGTTTAGGGTTTTTAGGATTTAGGGTTTAGAGTTTAAGGTTTAGGGTTCATTTAGGGTTTATGGTTTAGGGTTGAGGCATTAGGGTTTACGGTTTTTATGGTTTAGGATTTAGTGTTAGTTAAGAGTTTAGGGTTTAGGGTTTAGGGTTGTAGGTTTTGGGTTTTGAGTTTCGGGTTTAGGATTTATGGTTAGTTTTAGGGTTTAGGGTTTAGGATTAAAGTTTATTTTATTTTTTTTATTTTTTTATTTAGATTTTGTGGTTTAGCCTTTAAGGTTGTATGTTAGGGTTTTGGGTTTAGGGATTTGGGTTTAGGGTTTAGTGTTTATGGTTTATTTAGTTTAGTTTATTTATTTATTTTAGTTTATTTTATTTTTTATTTTTATTTAGGTTTATTTTTTATTTAGTTTAGTTTATTTATTTTAAGTTTATTTATTTTAGTTAAGGTTTTTATTTTAGTTTATTTTTTTGGTTTAGGTTTAGGCTTATGTTTATTTTTTAGTTTTGTTTTATTTTTATTTTATTTTTTAGGTTACGATTTTATTTTTTAATTTTATGTTTAAGTATAGGTTTTTATTTTATTTTTTTAAGTTTAGGTTTTATGTTTTTATTTTAGTTTTATTTTTAGATTTTATTCTTTAGTTTAGGTTTAGTTTATCTTTAGTTTATTTTACTTTATTTAGTTTAGGGTTTAGGTTTAGTATATTTTAGTTTTTATTTATTTTAGTTTAGGTTTAGCTATATTTTATTATGTTTATTTTAGGTTTAGGTTTTTTTGTAGTTTATGGTTTAGGTATTATTTTTATTTATTTTTAGGTTTGTTTTCGGTTTATTTTTAGGTTTAGGTTCTTATTTAGTTTTTATTTTATTTTATTTAGGTTTATTTTATTTTTATTTTATGTTTAGTTCTTATTTTATTTAGATATTGTATTTTTAGGCTTATTTCATTTTCTTAGTTTAGTTTAGGTTTTTATTTATTTTCTTTTACTTCAATTTTTATTTTTTATTTTATTTTATTTTTAATTTTAGGTTTAGGGTTATGTTTAGGTTTAGGTTTAGGTTTTAGTTTAGGTTTTTTTTATTTTATTTTTTATTTAATTTAGGTTTAGGTTTATTTATTTAATTTATTTTTTAGGTATTATTTAGTTTAGGTTTACATTTTTAGAGTTTAGGGTTTAGGGTTTAGTTTCATTTTAGGGTTTAGGTTTAACATTTAGGGTTTAATTTTTAGGGTTTAGGGTTTAGAATTTAGTTTAGGTTTAAGTAGCTTATTGGGTTTATTTTTTATTGGTTTTTTATTTTAGGTTTTCATTTATTTTAGGGTTTAGGTTTAGGTTTAAGTTTATTTTAGTGTAGTTTTGTGTTTAGGTTTTTATGGTTTTATTGGGTTTAGGTTTTAGTATATTTTTTTTAGGGTTTAGTTTATGGTTTTTTAGTTTAGGTTTAGGTTTAGTTTATTTTTTTAGTTTATTTAGGTTTATTTTAGTTTAGTATTTTGGGTTTAGGTTTAGATTATTTTAGGTTTATGATTTAGTTTAGGTTTAGTTTATTTAGTTTAGGTTTAGGTTTAGTTTAGTTTAGGTTTTATTTATTTAGGGTTTAGGTTTTAGGTTTTTATGGTTTAATGTTTAGGGTTAAGGGTTTAGGGTTGTTGGGTTTTGGGTTTAGGATTTAATGTTTTGTGTTTAGGGTTTAGGGTTTAGGGTTTAGTGTTTTAGGGCTTAGGGTTTAGGGTTTTTGGTTTTGGGTTTTAGGGTTTAGGGTTGTAGGTTTAGGGTTTAGGGTTTAGGGCTTTAGGTTAGTTTTAGGGTTTTTGGTTTAGGGTTAGGTTTTTTTTTATAACTTTTTACATTTTTTAATTAAGTAAAGTGGTTGGTTTAGGTTTATTTAGTTTAATTTTATTTATTTTAGTTTATTTTATTATATTATTTTTATTTTTTATTTTTATTTAGTTTAGTTTATTTATTTTAGTTTATTTTATTTTTTATTTTTATTTAGGTTAGTTTTTTATTTAATTTAGTTTATTTATTTTAGGTTTATTTATTTTAGTTAAGGTTTTTATTTTAGCTCTTTTTTTTTTGTTTAGGTTTAGGTTTATGTTTATTTTTTAGTTTTGTTTTATTTTATTTTATTTTTAGGTTTTGATTTTATTTTTAATTTATGTTTAAGTATAGGTTTTATTTTATTTTTTTTAAGTTTAGGTTTTATGTTTTATTTTGTTTTTTATTTTAAGTTTTATTTTTTTAGTTTAGGTTTAGGTTTATCTTTAGTTTATTTTATTTTATTTAGTTTAAGGTTTAGGTTTAGTATATTTTAGTTTTTATTTATTTTAGTTTAGGTTTAGCATTATTTTATTATGTTTATTTTAGGTTTAGGTTTTTTTGTAGTTTATGGTTTAGGTATTATTTTTTATTTATTTTTAGGTTTAGTTTAGGTTTATTTTTTTAGGTTTAGGTTCTTATTTAGTTTTGTTTTATTTTATTTAGGTTTATTTTATATTTATTTTATGTTTAGTTCTAATTTTATTTATATATTGTATTTTTTAGGCTTATTTTACTTTCTTAGTTTAGTTTAGGTTTTTATTTATTTTATTTTAGTTCAATTTTTATTTTTTATTTTATTTTATTTTTAAATTTAAGTTTAGGTTTATGTTTAGGTTTAGGTTTAGGTTTTAGTTTAAGTTTTTTTAATTTTATTTTTTTATTTAATTTAGCTTTAGGTTTATTTATTTAATTTATTTTTATGTATTATTTAGTTTAGGTTTACATTTTTAGAGTTTAGGGTTTGGGGTTTAGTTTCATTTTAGGGTTTAGGTTTAAGGTTTAGGGTTTAAGTTTTAGGGATTAGGGTTTAGAATTTAGTTTAGGTTTATGTAGTTTATTGGGTTTATTTTTTGGTTTTTTTATTTTAGGTTTTATTTATTTTAGGGTTTAGGTTTAGCTTTAAGTTTATTTTAGTGTAGTTTTGGGTTTTGGTTTATTTAGGGTTTATTCTAGTGTTTAGGTTTTAGTATATTTTTTAGGCTTTAGTTTATGGTTTAGTTTAGGTTTAGGTTTAGGGTTTAGTTTATTTTTAGTTTAGTTTTATTTAGGTTTATTTTTAGTAGTGTTTATTTAGGTTTATTTATTTAGGTTTGATTTAGTTTGGTTTAGGGTTTTATTTATAGGTTTAGGGTTTATTTTAGTTTAGTTTATTTATATATTTAGGTTTAGTTTAGGTTTTATTTTTTTTTTTTTTTTTTTTTTTTTTTTTTTTTTTTTCATTTAGGTTTAGGTTTAGGTTTATTTTTGGGTTTAGGGTTTAGGTTTAGGGTTTTTTTATTTAGGGTTTAGGGTTTGGGTTTTTTTTTTAGGGTTTAGGGTTTAGGGTTTAGGTTTAGGTTTATTTTATTTAGTTTGGTTAGTTTTAGGGTTTATTTTATTTTTTTATTTTTTACATTTTATTTAGTGGTTGGTTTAGGTTTATTTAGTTTATTTTTTTAGTTTATTTTATTATTTTATTTTATTTTTATTTTTTAGGTTTAATTTATTTATTTTTATTTAATTTTTATTTTAGTTTATTTTAGTTTAGGTTTAGGTTTATTTTTTTTTAGTTTTTTATTTTATTTTATTTTAAGGTTTATTTTATTTTTAATTTTATTTTAGTATTTTTATTTTATTTTTAAGTTTAGATTTTATGTTTTATTTAGTTTTAGTTTTATTTTTTTAGTTTTAGTTTAGGTTTATCTTTAGTTTATTTTATTTTATTTTATAGTTTAGGTTTTTTAGTATATTTTAGTTTTATTTATTTTAGTTTAGGTTTAATTTATTTTTATTTAGGTTTATTTTGTAGTTTATGGTTTAGGTATTATTTTTATTTATTTTTTTAGGTTTGTTTAGGTTTATTTTAGGTTTAGGTTTTATTTAGATTTTATTTTATTTTTTTTTTTTAGGTTTATTTTATTTTTTATTTTATGTTTAGTTTTATTTTATTTAGATATTGTATTTTTAGGTTTATTTTCTTAGTTTAGTTTAGGTTTTATTTATTTTATTTTAGTTAATTTTATTTTTTTATTTTATTTTATTTTTAAATTTAGTTTTAGGTTTATGTTTAGGTTTAGGTTTAGGTTTTATTTTATGTTTTAATTCTATTTTTTTATTTAATTTAGGTTTAGGTTTATTTATTTAATTTATTTTTAAGTATTATTTAGTTTAGGTTTACATTTTTAGAGTTTAGGGTTTAGGGTTTAGATTCATTTTAGGGTTTAGGTTCAAGGTTTAGGGTTTAAGTTTTAGGGTTTAGGGTTTAGAATTTAGTTTAGGTTTATGCATTTTATTGGGTTTCTTTTTTATTGGTTTTTTTTATTTTAGTTTTTAATTTATATTAGGGTTTAGGTTTTGGTTTAAGTTTATTTTATTATAGTTTTAGGTTTAGGTTTATTTAGGGTTTATTCTAGGGTTTAGGTTTTAGTATATTTTTTAGGGTTTAGTTTATGGTTTAGTTTAGGTTTAGGTTTAGGGTTTAGTTTATTTTTAGTTTAGTTTAGGTTTATTTTAGTTTAGTGTTTTAGGTTTAGGTTTAGTTTTTTTATTTATTTTAGTTTTAGTTTAGGGTTTAGTTTATTTAGGTTTAGGGTTTTAGGTTTAGTTTAGTTTAGGTTTTATTTATTTAGGTTTTAGTTTATTTTATGGTTTATTATTTTAGGGTTAGGTTTAGGTTTTGGTTTAGGGTTTAGGGTTTAAGGTTTTAGGTTTAGGGTTTAGTGTTTTAGGGTTTAGGGTTTAGGGTTTTGGATTTTGGGTTTTAGGGTTTAAGGTTTAGGGATTAGGGTTGTAGGTTTAGGGTTTAGGGTTTAGGGCTTTGGGTTAGTTTTAGGGTTTTTGGTTAATGGTTAGGTTTTTTTTATATTTTTTTACATTTTTTTAATTAAGTAAAGTGGTTGGTTTAGATTTATTTAGTTTAATTTCTTTTATTTTAGTTTATTTTATTATTTTATTATTATTTTTTATTTTTATTTAGTTTAGTTTATTTATTTTAGTTTATTTTATCTTTTATTTTTATTTAGGTTATTTTTTATTTAGTTTAGTTTATTTATTTTAGGTTTATTTATTTTAGTTAAGGTTTTTATTTTTAGTTTATTTTTTTTGGTTTAGGTTTAGGTTTATGTTTATTTTATAGTTTTATTTTATTTTTATTTTATTTTTTAGGTTTCTATTTTATTTTTTAATTTTAGGATTTATGTTTTTATTTTAGTTTTATTTTTAGGTTTTAATTTTTAGTTTTGGTTTAGGTTTATCTTTACTTTATTTTATTTTATTTAGTTTAGGGTTTAGGTTTAATATATTTTAGTTTTTATTTATTTTAGTTTAGGTTTAGCTTTATTTTATTATGATTATTTTAGGTTTAGGTTTTTTTGTAGTTTATGGTTTAGGTAATATTATTTATTTATTTTTAGGTTTGTTTTAGGTTTATTTTTTTAGGTTTAGGTTCTTATTTAGTTTTTATTTTATTTTATTTAGGTTTATTTTATTTTTTTTATTTTTTTATTTAGTTTTATTTTATTTAGATATTGTATTTTTTTAGGTTTATTTTATTTTCTTAATTTAGTTTAGGTTTTTATTTATTTTATTTTTGTTTAATTTTTATTTTTTATTTTATTTTATTTTTAAATTTAGGTTTAGGTTTATGTTTAGGTTTAGGTTTAGGTTTTAGTTTAGGTTTTTTTAATTTTATTTTTTTATTTAATTTACATTTAGGTTTATTTATTTAATTTATTTTTAAGTATTATTTAGTTTAGATTTACATTTTTAGAGTTTAGGGTTTAGGGTTTAGTTTCATTTTAGGGTTTAGGTTTAAAGTTTAGGGTTTAAATTTTAGGATTTAGAGTTTATAATTTAGTTTAGATTTTTGTAGTTTATTGGGTTTATTTTTTATTGGTTTTTTTTAGGTTTTTATTTATTTTAGTGTTTAGGTTTAGGTTTAAGTTTATTTTAGTGGAGTTTTGGGTTTAGGTTTATTTATGGTTTATTCTAGGGTTTAGGTTTTAGTATTATATTTAGGGTTTAGTTTATGGTTTAGTTTAGGTTTAGGTTTAGGGTTTAGTTTATTTTTAGTTTAGTTTTATTTAGGTTTATTTTCAATTTAGTGTTTTGGGCTTAGGGTTTAGTTTATTTAGGTTTACGATTTAGTTTTGGTTTAGGGTTTAGTTTATTTAGGTTTAGGGTTTAGGGTTTAAGTTTAGTTTAGGTTTTATTTATTTAGGGTTTAGGTTTTAGGTTTTTATGGTTTAGTGTTTAGGGTTAAGGGTTTAGGGTTGTTGGGTTTAGGGTTTAGGGTCTAAGGTTTTGGGTTTAGGGTTTCGTGTTTAGGGTTTAGTGTTTTACGGTTTAGGGTTTAGGGTTTTGGGTTTTGGGTTTTGGGTTTTAGGGTTTAGAGTTTAGGGATTAGGGTTGTAGGTTTAGGGTTTAAGGTTTAGGGCTTTGAGTTAGTTTTAGGGTTAGGTTTTTTTTATATATTTTTTACATTTTTTTAATTAAGTAAAGTGGTTGGTTTAGGTTTATTTAGTTTAATTTTTTTATTTTAGTTTATTTTATTATATTATTTTTATTTTTTATTTTTATTTAGTTTAGTTTAGATATTTTAGTTTATTTTTTATTTAGGTTAATTTTTTATTTAGTTTATTTATTTTAGGTTTATTTATTTTAGTTAGGTTTTTTATTTTAGCTCTTTTTTTTTGGTTTAGGTTTAGGTTTATGTTTATTTTTTAGTTTTGTTTTATTTTTATTTTATTTTTTAGGTTTTGATTTTATTTTTTAATTTTATGTTTAAGTATAGGTTTTTATTTTATTTTTTTAAGTTTAGGTTTTATGTTTTTATTTTTGTTTTTTTTTTAGGTTTTATTTTTTAGTTTAGGTTTAGGTTTATCTTTAGTTTATTTTATTTTATTTAGTTTAGGTTTAGGTTTAATTTATTTTAGTTTTATTTATTTTAGTTTAGGTTTAGGATTATTTTATTATGTTTATTTTAGGTTTAGGTTTTTTTAGTTTATGGTTTAGGTATTATTTTTTTATTTTTATTTTAGGTTTAGTTTAGGTTTATTTTTTAGGTTTAGGTTTTATTTAGTTTGTTTTATTTTATTTAGGTTTATTTTATATTTATTTTATGTTTAGTTTAATTTTATTTATATATTTATTTTTTAGGTTTATTTTATTTTTAGTTTAGTTTAGGTTTTTATTTATTTTATTTTAGTTATTTTTTTATTTTTATTTTATATTTTAAATTTAAGTTTAGGTTTATGTTTAGGTTTAGGTTTAGGTTTTAGTTTAGGTTTTTTAATTTTATTTTTTTATTTAATTTAGTTTAGTTTATTTATTTAATTTATTTTTTATGTTTATTTAGTTTAGGTTTACATTTTTAGATTTAGGGTTAGGGTTTAGTTTAGTTTAGGTTTAGGTTTAGGTTTAGGTTTAGTTTTAGGGTTTAGGGTTTAGAATTTAGTTTAGGTTTAGTTTATTGGGTTTATTTTTTTTATTGGTTTTTTTATTTTAGGTTTTATTTATTTTAGGGTTTAGGTTTAGCTTTAGTTTATTTTAGTGTAGTTTTGGGTTTTTTTTTTTTTATTAGTTTTAGGTTTTAGTATATTTTTTAGGTTTAGTTTATGGTTTAGTTAGGTTTAGGTTTAGGTTTAGTTTATTTTTAGTTTAGTTTTATTTAGGTTTATTTTTAGTTTTTTTTATTTAGGTTTAGTTTATTTGGGTTTTATTTAGTTTGGTTTATTTTAGTTTATTTAGGTTTAGGGTTTAGGGTTTAGTTTAGTTTAGGTTTTATATATTTAGTTTATTTTTAGGTTTTAGGTTTAATTTTAGGTTATTTATTTTTAGGTTTAGGTTTAGGTTTATTTTTGGGTTTAGGGTTTAGGGTTTATTTTTTTTTTTAGGGTTTAGGGTTTAGGGTTTTGGGTTTTAGTTTTAGGGTTTAGGGTTTATTTAGGGTTTAGGTTTAGGTTTAGGTTTAGTTTAGGGTTAGTTTAGGGTTTTGGTTTATTAGGTTTTTTTTTTTTATATTTTTTATTTTTAATTTAGTGGTTTTAGTTTATTTAGTTTAATTTTCTTTATTTTAGTTTATTTTATTATTTTATTTTATTTTTTATTTTTATTTAGTTTAGTTTATTTATTTTAGCTTATTTTATTTTTTATTTTTATTTAGGTTAATTTTCTATTTAGTTTAGTTTATTTATTTTAGGTTTATTTATTTTAGTTAAGGTTTTTATTTTAGTTTATTTTTTTTGGATTAGGTTTAGGTTTATGTTTCTTTTTTAGTTTTATTTTATTTTTATTTTATTTTAGGTTTTATTTTATTTTTTAATTTTATGTTTAGGTTTAGGTTTATTTTTTATTTTTTTAAGTTTAGATTTTATGTTTTTATTTTAGTTTTTTTTTTTAGGTTTTATTTTTTAGTTTTGGTTTAGGTTTATCTTTAGTTTATTTTATTTTATTTTACTTAGTTTAGGGTTTAGGTTTAGTATATTTTAGTTTTTATTTATTTTAGTTTAGGTTTAGCTTAATTTAATTATGTTTATTTTAGGTTTAGGTTTTTTTTAGTTTATGGTTTAGGTTTATTTTTTATTTATTTTTTTAGGTTTGTTTTAGGTTTATTTTTTAGGTTTAGGTTTTAGTTAGTTTTTATTTTATTTTTTTTAGGTTTATTTTATTTTTTTTTATTTTAGTTTAGTTTTATTTTATTTAGATATTTATTTTAGGTATTTTATTTTTTAGTTTAGTTTAGGTTTTTTATTTATTTTATTTTTTAGTTTTTTTATTTTTTATTTTATTTTATTTTTAATTTAGTTTTAGGTTTATTTTAGGTTTAGGTTTAGGTTTATTTTATTTTTTTGTAATTATTTTTTTTATTTAATTTAGGTTTAGGTTTATTTATTTTATTTTTTAAGTTTATTTAGTTTAGGTTTACATTTTTTAGGTTTAGGGTTTAGGTTTAGATTATTTTAGGGTTTAGGTTAGGGTTTAGGGTTTAAGTTTAGGGTTTAGGGTTTAGAATTTAGTTTAGGTTTTATATTTTGGGTTTCTTTTTTTATTTTTTTTTATTTAGTTTTTAATTTATATTAGGTTTAGGTTTTTGGTTTAGTTTATTTTATTATAGTTTAGGTTTAGGTTTATTTAGGGTTTATTTAGTTTATTTTAGTTATTTTTTAGGGTTTATTTTAGTTTAGTTTAGTTTAGGTTAGGTTTATTATTTTTTTAATTTAGTTTTATTTATTTTAGTTTAGTTTTTTATTTATTTTTTTTATTTAGTTTTAGTTTAGGTTTAGTTTATTTAGGTTTTTTAGGGTTTAAGTTTAGTTTAGGTTTATTTATTTAGTTTTATTTAGGTTTTAGGTTTAGTGTTTGGGTTAGGGTTTAGGGTTTTTGGGTTTAGGTTTAGGGTTTAAGGTTTTAGGTTTAGTTTAGGTTTAGGGTTTAGGGTTTAGGTTTTTATTTTGGGTTTTAGGGTTTAGGTTTAGGGTTAGGTTAGGTTTAGGTTTAGGGTTTAGGGTTTAGGTTTAGTTTAGGTTTTGGTTAATTTAGGTTTTATATTTTTTATTTTTTAATTAAATTAGTGGTTGGTTTAGGTTTATTTAGTTTATTTTTTTATTTTAGTTTATTTTATTATTTTATTTTTATTTTTTAATTTTATTTAGTTTAGTTTATTTATTTTAGTTTATTTTATTTTTTATTTTTTATTTAGGTTATTTTTTTTATTTAGTTTAGTTTATTTATTTTAGGTTTATTATTTTAGTTAGTTTTATTTTTTAGTTTATTTTTTTTGGTTTAGGTTTAGGTTTATGTTTATTTTATAGTTTTATTTTAATTTTATTTTATTTTTTTAGGTTTATTTTATTTTTTTTAATTTTAGGTTTATGTTTTATTTTAGTTTTATTTTAGGTTTAATTTTAGTTTTGGTTTAGGTTTATCTTTTTATTTTATTTTATTTAGTTTAGGGTTTAGGTTTAATATATTTTAGTTTTATTTATTTTAGTTTAGGTTTAGTTTATTTTATTATGATTATTTTAGGTTTAGGTTTTAGTTTTGGTTTAGGTTTTATTTATTTATTTTAGGTTTGTTTTTTAGGTTTATTTTTTTTAGGTTTAGGTTTTATTTAGTTTTTTATTTTATTTTTATTTAGGTTTATTTTATTTTTATTTTATTTAGTTTAGTTTTATTTTATTTAGATATTTATTTTTAGGTTTATTTTATTTTCTTAGTTTAGTTTAGGTTTTTTATTTATTTTATTTTTTGTTTTTTATTTTTTATTTTATTTTATTTTAAATTTAGGTTTAAGTTTATGTTTAGGTTTAGGTTTAGGTTTTAGTTTAGGTTTTTTTTAATTTTATTTTTTTTATTTAATTTACATTTAGGTTTATTTATTTAATTTATTTTAGGTTTATTTTTAGTTACATTTTAGAGTTTAGGGTTTAGGGTTTAGTTTCATTTTAGGGTTTAGGTTTAAAGTTTAGGGTTTAAATTTTAGGATTTAGAGTTTATAATTTAGTTTAGATTTATGTAGTTTATTGGGTTTATTTTTTATTGGTTTTTTTTAGGTTTTTATTTATTTTAGTGTTTAGGTTTAGGTTTAAGTTTATTTTAAGTTTTTTAGGTTTAGGTTTTATTTTTATGGTTTTATTTAGGTTTAGGTTTTAGTATTTATTTATTTTAGTTTATGGTTTTAGTTTAGGTTTAGGTTTATTTAGTTTATTTTTAGTTTAGTTTTATTTAGGTTTATTTTATTTAGTGTTTTTATTTAGTTTATTTAGGTTTAATTTAGTTTTTTGGTTTAGTTTAGTTTATTTAGGTTTAGGTTTAGGGTTTTAGTTTAGGTTTTATTTATTTAGGGTTTAGGTTTTAGTTTTTATGGTTTATTTTAGGGTTTAGTTTATTTTATTTAGGGTTTAGGTATTTTGGGTTTAGGGTTTATTTTAGGGTTTAGTTTTTGGTTTAGGGTTTAGGGTTTTGGGTTTTTTTTTAGGGTTTAGAGTTTATTTGGGTTTAGGTTTAGGTTTAGGTTTAGGGTTTAGTTAGTTTAGGGTTAGTTTTTTTATATATTTTTTACATTTTTTTAATTTAGTTTGGTTTAGGTTTATTTAGTTTATTTTTATTTTAGTTTATTTTATTTATTATTTTTATTTTTATTTTTTTTAGTTTAGTTTAGATATTTTAGTTTTTTTTATTTAGGTTAATTTTTTTATTTAGTTTAGTTTATTTATTTAGGTTTATTTATTTTAGTTAGGTTTTATTTTATTTTTTTTGTTTATGTTTAGGTTTATTTAATTTTTTAGTTTTATTTTATTTTTTATTTTATTTTTGTTTTATTTTTTAATTTTATGTTTAGGTTTTAATTTATTTTTTTTTAAGTTTTGGTTTTTTTTTATTTTAGTTTTATTTTTTAGGTTTTATTTTTTAGGTTTGGTTTAGGTTTATTTTAGTTTATTTTATTTTATTTAGTTTAGGGTTTAGGTTTAGTATATTTTAGTTTTATTTATTTTAGTTTAGGTTTAGTTTATTTTATTATGTTTATTTAGTTTAGGTTTTAGTTTAGGTTTAGGATTATTTTTTATTTATTTTAGGTTTATTTTAGGTTTATTTTTAGGTTTAGGTTTTATTTAGTTTTTATTTTATTTATTTTTTTATTTTATGTTAAGTTCTTATTTTATTTAGATAATGTATTTTTTAGGCTTATTTTATTTTCTTAGTTTAGTTTAGGTTTTTATTTATTTTATTTTAGTTAATTTTTATTTTTTATTTTATTTATTTTTAAATTTAGGTTTAGGTTTATGTTTAAGTTTAGGTTTTAGGTTTAGTTTAGGTTTTTTAATTTTATTTTTTTTTATTTAATTTAGGTTTAGGTTTATTTATTTAATTTATTTTTTAGGTTTATTTAGTTTAGATTTATTTTAGTTTAGGGTTTAGGGTTTAGTTTATTTTAGGGGTTTAGGTTTAGGTTTAGTTTAGTTTAGGGTTTAGGGTTTAGAATTTTGTTTAGGTTTATGTAGTTTCTTGGGTTTTTTTATTTGTTTTTTATTTTAGGTTTTTATTTATTTTAGTGTTTAGGTTTAGGTTTAAGTTTATTTTAGTGTAATTTTGGGTTTAGGTTTATTTATTTATTTTTAGGTTTAGTTTATTTTTTTTAGGTTTAGTTTATGGTTTAGTTTATTTATTTAGGTTTAGTTTATTTTTAGTTTAGTTTTATTTAGGTTTATTTATTTAGTTTTATTTAGGTTTAGTTTATATTTTATTTAGTTTTAGTTTAGGTTTATAGTTTAGGTTTAGGGTTTAGTTTAGTTTAGTTTATTTATTTAGGTTTAGGTTTTATTTTTTTATTTTTAGGTTTAGGGTTAGTTTAGGGTTTTATTTTGGGGTTTAGGTTTAGGTTTAGGGTTTAGGGTTTAGGGTTTATTTTAGGGTTAGGTTTTAGGTTTAGGGTTTTAGGTTTTATTTAGGGTTTTAGTTTAGGTTTAGGGTTTAGTTTAGGTTTAATATTTTAGGGTTTAGGTTTTTTATTTTAGTTTAGGTTAGTTTTTTTATATTTTTTTTACATTTTTTTAATTAAGTAGTTTTTAGTTAGTTTATTTTATTTAATTTTTTATTTTAGTTTATTTATTATTTTATTTTTATTTTTTTATTTTTTTATTTAGTTTAGTTTATTTATTTTAGTTTATTTTTTATTTTTATTTTTATTTAGGTTAATTTTAGGTTTATTTTATTTAGGTTTATTTATTTTAGTTAAGGTTTTTTATTTTAGTTTTTTTTTTTTTTTTTGTTTAGGTTTAGGTTTATGTTTATTTTTTAGTTTTATTTTATTTTATTTTATTTTTAGGTTTATTTTATTTTTTTTTATTTTATGTTTAATTTAGGTTTTATTTTATTTTTTTTAAGTTTTAGGTTTATGTTTTTTATTTAAGTTTTATTTTTTGGTTTATTTTTATTTTTTTTTTGGTTTAGGTTTATTTTAGTTTATTTTATTTTATTTAGTTTAGGGTTTTTTTAGGTTTAATATATTTTAGTTTTTATTTATTTTAGTTTAGGTTTAGTTTTATTTTATTATGTTTATTTAGGTTTAGGTTTTTTTTTAGTTTAGGTTTTATTATTTTTATTTATTTTTTAGGTTTATTTTTTTTAGGTTTAGGTTTTATTTAGTGTTTTTTTATTTTATTTAAGTTTATTTTATTTTTTTATTTTATTTTAGTTTTATTTAATTTAGATTTTATTTTTTAGGTTTATTTTATTTTCTTAGTTTAGTTTAGGTTTTTATTTATTTTATTTTAGTTCAATTTTTATTTTTTATTTTATTTTATTTTTAAATTTAGGTTTAGGTTTAGGTTTATGTTTAGATTTAGATTTAGGTTTTAGTTTAGGTTTTTTTAATTTTATTTTTTATTTAATTTAGGTTAAGGTTTATTTATTTAATTTATTTTTTTTTATTATTTAGTTTAGGTTTAGTTTAGGTTTAGGGTTTAGGGTTTAGTTTTTAGGGTTTATGTTTAGTTTAGGTTTAAGTTTTAGGTTTAGGTTTAGAATTTAGTTTAGGTTTATGTAGTTTAGGGTTTATTTTTTTATTAGTTTTTTTTTATTTTGGTTTTATTTATTTTAGTTTAGGTTTAGGTTTAAGTTTATTTTAGTTATTTTAGGTTTAGGTTTATTTAGGTTTATTGGTTTAGGTTTTTATATTTTTTATTTAGTTTATGGTTTAGTTAGGTTTAGGTTTAAGTTTATTTATTTTTTAGTTTAGTTTTATTTAGGTTTATTTATTTAGTGTTTTATTTTAGGGTTTATTTTTATTTATTTAGTTTTGGTTTAGGGTTTATTTTATTTAGGTTTAGGTTTAGTTTAGTTTAGTTTAGGTTTTATTTATTTAGTTTAGGTTTAGGTTTTTTAGTTTAGGTTTAGGTTAGGTTTAGTTTTATTTAGTTTAGGTTTAGGTTTAGGTTTTAGGTTTTGGGTTTAGGTTTAGGTTTAGGTTTTAGTTTAGTTTAGGGTTTAGGTTTTAGGTTTAGGGTTTAGGTTTATTAGAGTTTAGGTTTAGGGTTTAGGGTTTAGGGTTTTTTAGTTTTAGGGTTTTGGTTTATTTTTTTTTTTTATTTTTTTTACATTTTTAATTTAGTGGTTGGTTTAGGTTTATTTAGTTTAATTTTTTTATTTTAGTTTATTTTATTATTTTTTATTATTTTATTTTTATTTTATTTAGTTTAGTTTATTTATTTTAGTTATTTATTTTAGTTAGGTTTTTATTTTAGTTATTTTTTATTTATTTAGGTTTAGGATTTTTTTTAGTTAGTTTTATTTTATTTTATTTTTTAGTTTAGGTTTTATTTTTTTATTTTTTAGGTTTAGGTTTAGGTTTTATTTATTTTTTTAGGTTTAGTTTTAGGTTTTTTTTATTTAGGTTTATTTTAGGTTTATTTTAATTTAGTTTTAGGTTTATGTTTAGTTTATTTTATTTTATTTAGTTTAGGTTTAGGTTAGGGTTACTTTATTTTAGGTTAGGTTTAGGATTTTTTTTATTTTAGTTTAGTTTTAGTTTAGGTTTAGGTTAATTTTATTTTTTTTTAGTTTAGGTTTTTTTAATTTTAGGGTTTAGGTTTATTTTTAGTTTTAGGTTTATTTTGGGTTTATTATTTAGGTTTAGGTTTTATTTAGTTTTTTTTATTTATTTATTTTTTAGGTTTATTTATTTTATTTTAGGTTTGGGTTTTTTTTGGTTTAAGACTTAGGTTTTATTTTTTATTAATTTTAATGTTTTATTTTTAGGTTTATTTTTTAGGTTTATATTTTTATTTAGTTTTTATTTTTCTTTATTTTAAATTTTTTTTAGTTTTTATTTTAATTGGGTTATATATTTTTTTTAGTTTTGATTTTTATTTATTTTATTTTAGTTTAGTTTTTATTTTATTTTTTTTTTTTTTGGTTTAGGTTTAGGTTTTAGTTTATGTTTTTATTTGATTTTATTTTTTATTTTAGTTTAGGTTTTTTTTATTTTATTTTTATAATTTATTTTAGGTTTAGGTTTTTTTATAGTTTAGGTTTAGGGTTATTTTTTAGTGTTTAGGTTTAGGTTTAGTGTTTGGGGTTTAGGGTTTAGGGTTTAGGGTTATTTTTTTGGGTTTAGGTTTAGGTTTATTTAGATTTAAGATTTAGGTTTAGGGTTTAGAGTTTAGGTTTAGGGTTTATTTTTTTAAGTTTAGGGTTTAGGGTTTAGGTTTAAATTTTATGGTTTAGGGTTTAGGTTTAGGTTTAGGGTTTTAGTGTTTAGTTTTAGGTTTAGGGTTTAGGGTTTAGGGTTTAGGGTTTAGGTTTAGGGTTTATTTAGTTTATAGGTTTAGGGTTTTATTTTTTATATTTTATTTATTTTTATTTTTAAATTAAGTAAACTAGATGGTTTAATTTATTTAGCTTATTTTTATTTATTTTAGTTTATTTTTATTTTGATTTAGGTTTATTTTTATTTTATTTTAGTTTAGTTATTTTAAGTTATTTATTTTAGTTTAGGTTTTTTTATTTATTTTAGGTTTAGGTTTAGGTTTAGGATTATTTTTTAGTTTAGTTTTATTTATTTTATTTTTTAGGTTTAGTTTTATTTTATTTTTTAGGTTTAGGTTTATGTTTTATTTTATTTTTTAGGTTTTAGTTTAGGTTTTTTATTTTAGGTTTATTTTTTAGGTTTATTTTTTAGTTTAGGTTGGTTTATTTTTAGTTTATTTATTTTATTTATTTAGTTTAGGTTTAGGTTTTGGTTTTGGTTTATTTTTTTTAGTTTAGTTTATTTTAGTTTAGGTTTAAGTTTATTTTTTATTTTTATTTTAGGTTTAATTTTTTTTTTTTTGTTTAGGGTTTAGGTTTTATTTTTATTATTTTTTAGTTTATTTTTAGTTTATTATTTAGGTTTAGGTTTATTTAGTTTTATTTTATTTTATTTAGGTTTTTTGTTTTTTAGTTTAGTTTAGCTTTTTATTTATTTTATTTTAGTTTAGTTTTTAATTTTTGTTTTATTTTCTTTTTAGGTTTTGGTTTAGGTTTTTGTTTTGTTTTTTTATTTTGGTTTATATTTTTTTAATTATTTTATTTTTAGGTTTTAATTAGTTTGGGTTTAGGTTTTACCTATTTAGGGTTTAAGGATTTAGGTTTAGGGTTTTGGGTTTAGGGTTTTGGGTTAGTTTAGGGTTTAAGGTTTAGGGCTTAGGGTATAGGGTTTTTACAGTTTAGAGTTTAGGGTTTAGGGTTTAGATTTTAATTTAGGGTTTATGTTTTAGTTTAGGGCTTAGGGGTTTTTTTTTTAAATATAGAACAAATTCAGATTCAACATTTCTTCTTTTGTTTATTTAGTTTATTTAGTTTATTTTTTATTTATTTAGTTTATTTTATTTTTTTTATTTTATTTATGTTTAATTTTAATTTTTATTTAGTTTAGTTTATTTATTTTAGATTTATTTATTTTAGTTTAGGTTTTTTTTTAGTTTATTTTTTTGGGTTTAGGTTTATGTTTAAGTTTATTTTTTTTTTTAGTTGAGTTTATTTTTATTTTATTTTTAGGTTTGGGTTTTATTTTTTTTATTTTAAGTTTAGGTTTAGGTTTTATTTATTTTTTTTTTGGTTTAGGTTTAGGTTTTTTTTTATTTTAAGATTATTTTTAGTTTTATTTTTTTTAGGTTTAGGTTTATTTTAGTTTATTTTATTTTATTTAGTTTAGGGTTTAGTTTAGTTTATTTTGGGTTTAGGTTTGGGTTTTATTTATTTTAGTTTAGTTTATCTTTGTTTAGGTTTAGGTTTATTTTATTTTTATTTTATAGGTTTAGGTTTTTTTTTCTTAGTTTGGGGTTTAGGTTTTATTTTTAGGTTTATTTTTTTTTTATGTTTAGGTTTTATTTAGTTTTATTTATTTTATTTTAATTTTCTTTTAGGTTTATTTTATTTTTATTTTACATTTAGTTTTTTTATTTTATTTAAGGTTTTTATTCTTATGTTTATTTTAATTTTTTAGTTTAGTTTATTTTTTATTTTATTTTAGGTTATTTTATTAGTTTATTTTATTTTAATTTTAGGTCTATTTATGATTTAGTTTAGGTTTTATTTTATTTTATTTAGGTTTAGGTTTTTTTTGGGTTTTATTTAGTTTAAGTTTATGTTTTTTTTTAAGGTTTAGTTTAGGTTAGTTTTTAGGTTTAGGGTTTAGGGTTTAGGTTTAAGTTTAGGTTAGTTTAGGGTTAGGTTTAGTTTAGGGAGTTTAGGGTTTTTTTAGTTTAGTTTAGGTTTAGGGTTTAGGTTTAGGTTTAGAGTTTTAGATTTAGGGATTAGGTTTTAGGATTAGGATTTAGGTTTAGGTTTATTTTTTAGGGTTTAGTTTTAGGTTTAGTTTAGGGTTAGGGTTAAGGTTTATTTAGTTATTAATTTAGGGTTTTAGGTTTAGGTTTAGATTTTTAGAGTTTAGGTTAGTTTATTAGTTTAGGGTTTTAGGGTTTATGATTTTGGGTTTTAGGTTAGGGTTATTGGGTTTAGGGTTTAGTTATTTTTGGGTTTATTTTAAGTTTATGGTTTTAGGTTTAGGAATTAGGGTTTAGGGTTTAGGGTTTAGGGTTGCAGGTTTAGGGTTTAAGGTTTAAGTTTAGGTTATTTATTTATTTATTTATTTATTTATATATAATTATTTTTTTATTTTTTATTTTTTATTTTTTATTTATTAAGTAAAAGTGGTAGGTTTAGTTTATTTAGTTATTTTATTTTTATTTTATTTTTTTATTTTGATTTAGATTTACTTTTATTTTTATTTAGTTTAATTTATTTATTTAGGTTTATTATTTTAGTTTAAGCTTTCATTTTAGTTTAGATTTCAGGTGTAGGTTTAAATTTAATTTAATTTTTTAGTTTAGTTTTAATATTATTTTATTTTGTAGGTTTAGGTTTTATTTTTTATTTTTATGTTTAGGTTTAAGCTTTAATTTTATTTTAGGTTTAGGTTTTAGGTTTTTTATTTAGGTTTATTTTAGGTTTAGTTTTAATTTATGTTTAGTTTTTCTTTTAGTTTATTTTATTTTATTTAGTTTATGTTTGGGTTTAGGTTTTTTATTTTTATTTATTTTTAGGTTTTATTTTTCAGTTTATTGTTAGGTTTTGTTTTTTATTTTATTTTATTTTAGGTTTATTTTATTTTTATTTTAGATTTTGTTTTTTTTTATTTAGTTTTTTAAATTTTTAGTTTAGTTTAGGTTTCTATTTATTTTATATTAGTTTAATTTTAATTTTAATTTTTTATTTCTTTTTTAGGTTTAGGTTTTAGTTTATGGTTTTAGTTTATGTTTTTATTTTTATTTTATTTTAGTTTAGGTTTAAGTTTTCAACTTTTTAGGGTTTAAGGTTTAGGTTTATTTTAGGGATTTAAGGTTTAGATTTATTTAGGGTTTTGATTTACTTTATTTAAGAATTTTGGGGTTACTATTTAGGGTTTAGGGTTTAGGTTTAGTCTTTTAGGCTTAGGTTTAGTTTAGGATTTAGATTTAGTTTATGGTTTAGGTTTAAGTTTGTTTATTAAGTTTTAATTTAGGGTTATTTTGTTTTTTTATTTAATAGAGAACAAATTAAATTCAACATTTCTTCTTTTTTGATTTCCTCAACCAAGTAAAAGTTTTCTAAAGACATAAGACATAGATAAAAAAATGAGCATTAGAGTAAATCAAAAACTCTAAATATAGAATTTATAAAGGCAGTTCCATATAGATTAGATGGGATTCCATTCTTTAGTTTCTATTTCAAAACCATGATTAGATGATATCATATAGATCTATTAACCACCATGGTTTAATTATTGTTCCTAATGATAATGCTTTAATATAATACATATGATAAAATCTATTAGTGAGCTAGATCTAAATGATTGTATATGTTTTTTAAGTTATTCTATTTATTATTTTAGGTTTATTAAGTTTATTTAGGTTTATTTTTTTAATTTATTTGTTTATTTAGGTTTAGGGTTTTTAATTTAGGTTTAGTGTTAGGGTTTAGGGTTTATTTGCTTTTTCTTAGGGTTTAATTTAGGGTTTTTTAGGTTTCTATTGTATTTAGGGTTTAGGGTTTAAATTTTATTTTGTCTTTTTTTAAAATTAAGCAAACTGATAGGATTAGGTTTATTTAGTTTATTTAATTTATTTTTTATTTATTTAAATTTATTTTAATTTTTATTTAGTTTAGTTTATTTATTTTAGTTTAGGTTTTTTATTTTAGTTTTTTTTAAGTTTAGGTTTAGGTTAAGGTTTATTTTTTAGTTCAATTTATTTTTATTTTATTTTTTATGTTTTGGTTTTATTTTTTATCTTTTGTTAAGGTTTTATTTTTATTTTTATTGAGCTAATCATATCAAGGCACACATTAAAGCATCAATCATTTAGAAACAATGAAAACATGATCTAATCATAATGTAAACATAACATCAATTTATATCATAAAAGAATAAAAGGTAATTTTATTTATCTACACAAGAGAAAAGATGGGTAAAGCTCTACTTTAATATGAAAGAGTATTATAATTGTATTAAATCTATTGTGGTCTTCTTTCTTCTTATCTCCATTACATTTGGTTCCTTCTTTGATTTGAATGGTGCTTTTCAAGGCATCACAGGGGATAAAGCATTTCTTTTAATCCCCATAGCACTAATTAATTTATTACAAAATTACATTTATGTGGAAAAGTAAATCTAACTATTTATAAAATAGGTTAGCTAAATATACATATAATCGCGTTGTATTTATAATTTTGTCTTAGCATACACATGGCTAAATAAATATAACTTGGATTATGTAAATTTAAGAAATACAAAAAGCATTCACATTTATTTTTAAGCATCCCTTAAGCATAATCCCTTATGAAAATATGATTAGGCTAATATTGGCCTATCATCAGTCTAAAGCATATATAACATGATCTAAAATAATACATCATAAAATAAAACATGCATCATGTCATACATAACTTAGAGCTAGAAAGTGACTTAATTCTAATGTGTGTATTAAGGCTTGTGTGGTAAGTCTTGTTAGGCATTGTGTTGTATTTTCTAAGTGTAGAAATTCAATTTAACATGAAAGGTTGATTTCACTTGAAGTAGTTTAATTGATTTGAGAATTTTGTGTTTTTCTTTTATTTCATTTGATTACACTTAGCAACTAAGTTATAAAGAGGAAGAGGATTGCCCTCTTTAATAAGTCACTTTCTAAAGTATATTAATTAGTTCTCTTTAGTGAATGGCTTATTAAATGATTTAATTAATCCTAAGTTTAGTTCACTTTAAATAATCTATTCAAAATGAAATGCATCTTAAGATTAATTTAATTGAATTACTACCACATGACATATATTAAATCATTTTTCCATCACATGTAACATGTGATTTAATCTAGGTATCTATATATGCAACATATTTTAGCACTTAAATGATGAATGTATGTGTATGTTTAGAATTTATATTTTATTTGATTGAATTATTTAAACAAATTAATTTAAAACTTTATCAAATTCTTATACAAAAGGACATAGAATGAAATTAAATAGGCATTTGTTGTTAAACCAGGAAGTGAGTAATGAAATGAACTCCTTGATTAGCTAAAGCAAAAATTCTGGATGTTATATATCATTTGCATCAAACATATGTAAATTCATTACATGAACATAGGAAGTAAGCTCCAAATTATATGGAAAATTAATTCAACCACTTTCAATTATGAATGCAAGCAATTTTAAAATAGGATTTTCATTCAATAATCACATATACATATACATGTACAAAGATATAGGGAAAGTATGTGTCATTGTTAAAAGAAGTGAGGTAATCAAATGACCTCCTTGGGGCTAACTAAATTTATAATGTAATATGCTTTCTTGGACACACATGGATGTATACATAAATGAGGGGAAAACCATCAGATTGTATATTTTTTTGATTGAATCATATATATGAATTAAATCTATCAAAATAATGTTGAAAAACATAGAAATGAAATCAAATGTAATCCATTGTTAAACCAAGGGTGAGTAATCAAATGACCTCCTTCTAAAATAAAGCCTCGTGTTATGTCTAGACTATATACTAGTAATTCAATCTTATATAAATCAACACATGAATAGAGAAAACTCAACATTCATACACTTAAGTTATAAGCATGCATTTCTTATGTATTTATAATTAGAATCATAACATTATTAATCATTTGTAAACTTGAAAACATTTTGATTTAATAGTGATATAGCCGGCATATATTAAATTAATTCAACATACATGAAGACATAAAGGAAATCCATTTTATTTACTTGATTTTGAAAAGATGGATGCATGGATTCAAATGACACTAAATTTAACATGATTGGAAAGGGACAATGAAATATAAGCTTGTGATTCATTCAGCAAATTAGTTCTTGGACAATCAAATCAAATAAGATTATTTCAAGTAAAAAAGCTTCTTTGTTAATTAAGTTTTGGATTGATTTGATTTAAAAGGGGAAAGAAATCATCACTTGATTTTAAACCCATTACATTAGTGATTTGATTTAATTTAAGGAAATAATTAAGTTGATTTTATGGGTTAATTAAGTTGAACCCTTAATTAGATGAATTTACCCTTACTATGTCACCTTAAAAAATTAACTAAATAATATGAGCCAACATGATATGCATGGAAAATAAACACGCAATGATCTAAGATAAAAGGGGTAATGATTGGCTCATGATTAATAGTTAATTAGATTAAGGGACTTAATTAATTACTCTTATGGTTTTCTACATGTGGACTAACCAATTTCATTAAACTCCTTTGGGTTATTAAACACCTAAAGATGTACTCCATGATTTAATTAATTGATGATGTGATTATGATTTCAATTTGATTAAGTGATTTAATTAGTTAAATTTAAAATTTCATTTTAAAAGGGTGAAATGAACTTAGTGAAAGGGTCCCAATATTCCTTCACACTTTTGTTGAACAATGATTAATAACTTAATTAACCAATTTATTGTTCATGATTAATTAATCATTAATTAACTTAAAGAGTAGTTAAGGTTTAATTGTCAATTTTCTAATTAAGTGAGCAATAAATCCCAAGAAAATCTTGGGAGGCGAGATCATCCCATTAAATTAACCCACAATTTGGGATTGCTCAGTAATTATGAGTAATTAAGCTAATTAATTTTATAATTAAATCATAATTACTATTCAAAATTGGTTAGATCATTTTTAATTAATTCTCCTCTCAAATACCATAAAATAGTATTTTGCATTTTGATTTATCATGATTTTTAAAAGTTTCCATTAAAATGATTAAATAAACCTACTAAGCTAATCTTGGCACATGACATGATGCGTGCTTTCATGGATAGTGGCTAAAACTTATACTTTGATTTACATTGGTGGCGGATGCTTTTCTTATTCTATCAATCTAAGATCATATATGATTAATCCATTAGGATTAAATCAAATGATCTAGTAGATCTAATCAGATTGTCCATTGATCATGATGGGCGGTGCATGATCTAACATCAGTGAGGAAGAATGGAGTGTTTTGCCATTGCTCACTTAATAGCTTACCCAAGCTTGATCAAAAGGATTTGATTGACATTTGAGGATCAATGGTCATGATTGATGCAAGTTTTCTTCAAAAGCTCCAACCATTTTTTTAGGATTGTTTTGGAAGCATACCTGGCTCAGGGGCTTGAATGATTGAGCTTCATCAGTGGAGAATAATTGAGTATTGGATCAATTCTTTGATATTCACTTGAAAGGCCATGAACATGATTTGGAGGTTGACTTTGATGAAGTCACCTCAGTGCTCCTTGGAGATGATATTTTGATGAGGCCTAGGGAAGGTGCGTTCAAAGTTAATTTGAGTTTGATGGATAAATGGGAGTTAGGTCAAAAATGGGAGTGTCTATTTTGGTGAGGGAATGGCATTTTGAGTCGAGGAATGAACTTGAGCTTAGAATGGCTTGGCTCATCTTAGCTCAACTGAGATTGATTTTTGTGTGTTTGAGTGGAAATGATGGGGATACCCACTTCATCTTGATGAATGGTGGGATTGGGTTTGGCTCTAATGGATGAGCCATCTCATGAGTTATGGGTGGCAGGTGATTTCATTTGGTTGTTGAAGGTGGAGATGGCCGAAAATCATTTGTGTATGGGTTTCAAATGCTATGGGAGGGTGAGGTGATTCACCTCCCTGTCATGAACCACTTGGGTCAGGTTGGGTAGTGTCTTGGTGTAGTGGACCATTGGGAAGTACCAAGTGGCCAAGAAATGGAAATGACCACTTACATGGTGATTTATCTCAAGTGATGCCTTTGACCCAAATAGAATGATCATTTGGCATTGGATTTAATTTAGATTTGAAAAATGAGCAAAGTGGGTTAGCAAATTTCAAGTCAATTGGAGTTGATTTGGTTATGTTTGGCTCAATTTGACTCATTTAGGTCAATGGGTTAGGAGTCAAGTTGACCAATTGGTCAATGTCAAACCAATTGGAGTTCATATGATCATTTGGGATGTTTGGTTTAAATAGTTTGGTTTAGTTTGCTTAGATTTGATTTTGGCTCATTTGAATTCATTTGGGTCAAATGGGTTAAGTTAAATTTGATTAAATTGGCCAGAAGCTTGTTGGTTTGGGTTTTTTGACCAAAAAGATGATTGTAGGCTTTGGTTTCAATTAATTTGGATTTTGTTTGATTTAGCCAACTTGAACATATAGGTCATTTGGGCTAAGTAGTCAATTGGGTAAAATCATGGCTTTGGTCAAGTTCAACAATCAATTTGGAATGAACTTGAGCCATTGGTTTAATCAATTTGGTTTATATTTTATTTGACCTATTTGGTCTTTTAGGTCAATTTGGGTCAACTTGGTCAAAAGGGCATTGGGTTTGGTTTGACTCAATTGAAGGTCAAGTCATATTCAAATATTGATTTTGATTTGGTATGAATCATTGGTTTCAAAGATTTGACTTAGGTTAATTTGGCTAGTTTGGGTTCATATAGGTTAGGGTTGACTTGGTCAAATGACCAAGTTGACTTAGTTTGACAATTTATGATAATTGATCAACCTAGGGTGATCAACAATCATGATAAGTTTTGATGGGCTTGGTTCAATCCAATTTGGTAGGATTAGAACTTGGAAATAGGTCAAATTGGCCACTTTGGGTCAAGTGGAATGGGTTTAGTTGGATTGAGTTTGGGTTGAGTTGATTTAGTTGAGTTTATATGGATTTGGGATTGATATATAAATTCAATTGCAAGTAAGTTCAAATGAGTTTTGGTTCATTTGAACATTTATCAAAAGGGTTAAGTTTGGTTTGACTTGGGTTGATAGTTTGGTTTTATGATTGTGATTTCATTTATATTTGTGATATTATTGAAGGTATGATTGATTCATGAAAATCAATTGAATTTAAGTTTAGAATGAATTTTAAGTCCATGAGTTGGTCATGTGGCTTAGTTTGGATTTTTGATTTGTTTGATTTAGTTTTGATGATTTAAATGTATATTTCATTTAAATTTATGATGATGACTCAAAATATGATTGATTTGTGAGAAAATCAATTGAGTTTTACTTGATTTGGATTAAGATTTGGCTAAGTCCATGGGATAGGTCATATGCTTAGGAAGTTTTGATTTAATTTGATTTAGTTTTATTTAGTTTTGATCATTTAAAAGAATTTGATTTATATTTGGGAAGATGATTGAAATATAAATTGATTTTGATTGATTTGGATTAAGATTTTGTTAAGTCCATGGGATAGGTCATATGGCTTAGGAAGGGTTTCAAGTTTGGATTTGATCATGGGCTTCAATCATTTGGTTTATTTGGTTTTGGATTTGGATTTTGATGTTGAATTGAAAAGGTTTGGTTTGAAAGGTGAACAATTGGATTTGGGTTGTAGGTAGGTGGATATCTAATCCTAAGGCATAACCTAATCTATGGTTAACCCTTATAAGTCTTTAGGCTTTTAAGTGTTTACTAATTGTTAGAAGTGTCTTATGTGAAGTCTTAGTGTCTAAGACTCCTAAGTCTAAGATGGGAAGATTGAATCATTCCAAAGTGAGGTCAATGGGCCTTAGGCTCCATAGTGTTGCCCTTGAGATAAATGATTGGAAGAGAAGCCAAGTTTCACATTATAGACTCAAATCATCTTTCAAGCTTTCTTGGGAGACCATGGATACATGAGAACACATAGTTCATCTTTCTACATCGTATGAAGTTGTGAGAGGTGGGATCATATGTCAAAGGAGATCTCAAGCCATTTATAGTTCATGAGGTTGGCATATATGAGGATGGACACTACCTCCTCAAAATCACAAGTCTATTCTCACAAACTTGGCCAAAGTTTAAAAATAAAAAGAAAGAAAAAGAAAAAGAAGAAAAGAGAAAAAGAAAGAAAGAAAAGAAAATGAAAAGAAAATAAAGGGAGGAGAAATAGACTTGGAGGAGGAAGTGGGCAGACATTAGATTTCACCCATCATTCATTACTCTCAAACATATGGATCATGACACCTCCACATGAGGAAGAGGCATTCAAGGTAGTCTGGTGGAAAACCACTTTATTGGCCATAGAAGATATATCATAGTACCCACTCTACTATCCATATAGACTTAGAATGTTCATAGGATGAGTCTATATGGTTAGCACTAAGCTCTTCTCATAGTAGATTCCCTTGGAGGTGACACTTGAAATATGAATGAAGAGGCTCAAAATAAAGCATAAGTGTATCAAGTCTATATGTGAAATAGTTAGGCATGGGTTGGGAACCTTAGCTCCCACTTTCCTCTAAAAGAGGGTTTGGTAGTTAAGAAGCCCTAAGTCATCCCAGTGAAATCAAAGGTTTTTAGAGCATCATCTCAAGTCAAAGTTGATGTAGAACTTGAGGATGATTCATATAAAGATTTAATTACCTTTTTTATTGGTACTTTGCTTGTGTTCATAATTTAGCAAAGAAAGGGTTAATCCACATACTTGGTCAAAGCATGTACTACTTTGAAAGAATATGGAAGAATAAATGCAAAAGCTCTCAATCAAGATGGACTAGGATTGATATAGTGGGTCCAATGATGATGATTACTTGGTCATCACCAATCATTTGGAATCGATAGGTTCTTTTCAAATCACATTAACTCATGAGTTTGTGATTAGAAACTTTAATGATCGATGATTTTGAAGTCAAGATGCATTGCGAGTTTGAAGAGATCAAGTCAACCATCGATGAGCTCAAAATCAACTTAGGGCGAAGAAGATCCCATACATTAGTTCTTTGTTGGATGAAATTGAAACCAATGACTTAGTTAGGCTATTAAGTTTAAGGACTACTTTGCATGGAGTTATGAAGAGATTCATGGATTTGGCTTGGCTAGATCCATAAACTAGCAATAGAACTCTCCTATCAAGCAAGCTCCTAGGCATCGATTAGACAGATAACAATAGGTCATTTATGAAGTCACAATGTGGCTTCATCGAGAAGAAAAAATACCCTACAGTTGTGTCATCTAGTTAGAAAAGAATGGCCTCATCTCATAAATGTCTTCTCTTTCATGGATGGCTCATCTAGATATAACCAAATAAAGATGGCCCGAAGATGAAATAAACTATTCTTTTAGAACCACGATCAAAATCTATTGCTATAAGGTCATGCCTTTTCACCTTAAAAATGTGATGCTACATAGAGCTATGACTTTGAATCTTGATGAACTCATTCATCATCAAGTTGAGTGCTATGTTGATCTCATGGTCAAAAGTAGAAAGACCATCTCTTTGACTTGAGTAGTTTTGAAGTTAAGACAATTTAACCTCAAAATGAACCCCATAAGTGCATTTGGGTAGCTTAGAAATTCCTTTTTTATTACACGGGGAATCAAAATTGATGAAGAATAAAGATATTAGAAATGCCACTCTAAAAGTTTAACTCAACTCAGATCATTATAGTTGCATATCTAAGATGCTTTATATCCAACTATGAAGATGTCAACCATTCTTATTTCAAAAGGATGCCAAGTTCAAGTGGGATGATAAGTGTGAGCATGCCTTGACATCAAGCACACTAATGGCGGCTAGTTCTACTTATCAGGAGTCATCTACTTTACATTTGATGACTCCCTTGGTGCTTTGTTGGCCAAGCCAATGAAGGGAAGGAAAAACACTCTACTACCTCGGTCATCATCTAATCTTTAGGCTAATTATCCACTCATTGATATTTCTTAGCTTTAATCTTTGCATCCCAAAGCTACATCACTACATGCTTCCTCATAAGGTGAACTTAATCTCTAGGATCAATATCACTATTCATCATGACATGGTTGATCTATCAGGATGGTTGGCGATGGTCCATGATCTCTCTGATTTGATTACCTTCATGCCCCTCTGCATGATGAAAGGGAAACTAGAAGATTTCTTAGCGGCACACCCATTGACTCTCTGCTTAGTGATGATCTCCCGATGAACAAATCATGAACTTATGGGATCTTATTTGAGATGTACTTCTTAAGAGGAGAAGAACCAATAATCTACTATTCAGAAGGTAGGGGTAGAATAGTTCTCTTAACTCCAGACCACAATGTGATGAGATTCTCATATATCCAATCCTTGCACCAACAATGAAGCTGAATATGAGGCTCGATTCTTGCAGGTTATTCATTACTCTAAGCATCCAGAATATCAACATCTTGAGGATTCTGGTTATCAACCAAATCTTGGATCTATAAGGTTATAAAGCCAAGCTCCATCATTACCATAAGTACACCATGGGTTGTTGGCCCAAATCTAGAGGTTACCATTTATAAGATTCCTCGAGGAGAGAATGTGGTGTATTCTTTATTTAGCAACTTAAAGGGTTGGCATGTAGGATGAGTCCATATCAAAGGTCCAAAATAGACAAGTCTTATCCTTTATTGATATTGAACTCATCAAAGTACTCTCTTGAAGGGAGGTTGCCAAGAAGGATGAGGAGTTAGATTGGAGGCAACCATTCATGGATTACTAAATAAAAACCTCAAGAGAAGTCCCAAGCCCATTAGATAGAGAGCACTTTCACTCTTATGATGGTGTATCTTGTGTCTTTGATCATATGTGGTTATATTTGTTTAGACAACAAAGCCATAAGATCATGGTGAGTACACTCGAGATTATGTGGAGCCAATGTCCCTGAGATGAAAGATCAAGAGACTAGGATACTACTTGATCGATGATCAAGATTGCATGGATGGCAGGCACCAATGTCAAATACCGGTGTGGTCCACCAACCACCCAACATTTCTACATCACATTGGCCTCATTATTCAAGTGTTGGGCGACATAGTGGGTTGATTGATCCTCTTTCTTCAAGGGTCAGATTCATCTTACTCTACTTTTCCAAATGGGTGAAAATTCTCTCAAAGAGGTCACCTTCGGCATGTGCTCCTTTTAGGAACCATATGTATATAGGTTGAGAGAGCCTCGATGAATTATATTCGATAATGGTACTACATTCAGAGCATTGAGATCAACAACTTTTGAGATACACATAGATTGGAGATATTCTACCATCAACTACTTGAGGGAAAATGGCTTAGAAGCCTTCAACAAAACTCTCATCCAAATCTTAAGAGACACTGACAATAAAGAAGTGTGGCATGGCGTTAGTTGAAGCCTTATGGGCCTACCACACATATAGAACTCCAACTCAGTACTCCTTTCTCCTTTGTATGGGTTGAATATTCTACCATTAGAGTCCAACTCCCATCACTAAGGATAGCTTTGGGTAACAAGATCACATGAGAGAACAAGTTGGGTTAGAAGAGCTCAAGGTTTGGAGGAGAGATGCACGAGCATGCCAAAACTTGAGTTGTACAAAGCTAAAATGATTCAAGCTCACAAAGTTGGTCCATCTAGAGCTTTTCAAGTAGGAGAGCTTATTTTAGTTCTAAGGATTGTTATTTCTCAGTAAGATGGGAGGCAAGTTTGAACCCACTTGGGAAGGCCCTTTTTCCATAGAAGGCCTACGGAGGATCTTATCTTATTAATCATAAGAGAGCAATGCTTCCAATCAACATGCTCTACTTAAGAAATATTATAAATCATGTTTGAAAATAATTATCATTAATGAAAATTCATTTTCAAATTCAATCTCTTCCATGTTGAAAGTATTCTTATTTGTGAATTCACCATGATGTGTTTAGGGTAGGTGTAAGGAACGGCTTATCCTTCATCGACATAACAATAAAAACTACACACAAACATATAAAACAAACACATATCTTTTATCTGCTACTAAGTTGAGATAATGCCCCACTTCATGTTACTCAGGTGCTACCCTAATGTGTCACCCTAGTGGTCTTCTTACTTTGGAGGATGTAAGTTGCCATACTTTCCTTACTTGGCCCCACACTAGCGAGCCTTGTTAGTTTGGTAGGCCTTGCGGTAGTAGTAAGCTACCTCATGTTGGCTTCATTTAAGAGGATGTGAGTGCTACACTTTCTTCTTGGATTAGCCTTCATACTTGGGTCAAGTATATTTGAGGTTTAGGATAAGTCCCTAATCCTTCCCTCTTACTATTTCAAGTCGTCGGTCCTTCCTCGGGGCTCCTTAGTAGTCACTCTAGGTTAGATAACATCATCTGATGACTATCTCAATGATCAATTTTACTTGAAAGTTGTAAGCCTACATGCTTTCTTTCGATTGATCATTGCACACCAAGGGTACCTTAGGTTGGTTGGTTCTCACTATCTGATGGACACCACTCATGGATACACCTTAGGTTGGTTGGTTCTCGCCTTAGGATACACCACTCATGGCAGATGTAAGTCTGCTATGCTTTCTCATTGAGTTGGCCATACTACCTATAAGCTTTCTTTTCGGGGCTCAGATAATGCCCCTCCCACTATGGGCACTATATTTGGATCACATCCATTACAACCCCATTTAGACACTACCCAAGTTACTATCAGATTGGACAATTCTCCTTTCTTAGTAACCACCCCTGTGGTTAGAGAATCCATCTTATGGATGTGCAGATTCTCTCTTGGTCCGATAAATGAGATAGGTCGGGGCCACATAGCCCCTTCTGTGTGGTCCTTTGCACCAATAGGTCCACACAAAAATAAATAAAATATATATTCACTTGTGGATTAAGGACACCTAGCGGTACCTTTTCAAGCAAGCATCTATCTTTAGGGCAATGTCAACAAAACTCCCTATAAAGTACTTCTCTTGAGTTGATATAAGTCCCCAGCGCATTCACTCAATAGTCTATCGGGTTTATTTATTTTACCAACATGTCACCCGAGTGGTTCCCCTTTAGAAGATGTAAGTCCACACCTTCTTCTAGCATGCCATTGCACATCAAAAGGCAAACCCCTTAGGTTGGCTAGCTCTACCCATGGCCGATGACTATCCCTTTGGATTTGTAAATGAGATAGGACAAGTCATATAGCCTTCTGGTGGGTCCATACCAACATGGTCCATAAATTAAATCTATCAAATTTGATCAAGCTCACATCCCAAATATGCCTCAATTTGAAATCAAACTAAACCAAACAAACCATATCAAATCAGATGAAATTAAGATAAAATTAATCTTGACTACTTTTGAGTTGACATAAGTCCCCGGTATTCACTCGATAGTAAGCCCTAGGTGGGTTTGATTTGTTGCATCCAGGTCACCCTGGTTGTTCCTCACTTTGGAAGATGTAAGTGCATGCCTTCTTTAGCACATCATTTGCACACAAAGGCAACCCCTTAGGTTGGCTAGCTCTACCCTCGGTAGACTATCCTTTGGATTTGTAAACGAGGTAGGTCAGGATATAGCCCTTCTTAGTGGGTCCATGCTACCAAAGGTCCATACATTAACTCAAATTAAATTAAACCCATCTTTTTTCCCGGTGGGTTAAATCACACCCTTCTCCCCAGTGGAGCCCCCAAATCATATATAAACAAGTCAAGCAAATAAATTAAATTCAAAACCAACCTCCCTAGTGGAGCCAAATTAAACCAACTCCCAGTAGAGTCTAAATCAAAGAAATCAACCAAACTCTTATTCGGATACATCTCCAAACAAATCTATGAAATCAAACTCAAATCCCAATCCCCGATGGATAGCCAACCACTTCCGGTGGAAGGTTCATATACTCTAGTGGGCCCATATCTACAGTATATGCCTCCATCAATTAAAACAAACAAATTAAAGTCAATTGATCTTAATCCACGGTGGATTATAGATTCTTATCCCCTGGATCTTCTTTCCATAAATCATATAATCAAATCAAATTCAAAACCTTATCCATAAATTTTCTTCTTCTATGCCCTCGATATAGACCCCTCACATGTCATGTCCAATGCATGTGTGATCCCTAGCGGATCTCCCTCCATGTCCTTGACATGGAATTCTCATCAAATCTTATTTCTTCTCTTATTTTAATACTTCAAAAGCCTAACAATGTATTCATTCAAATTACATCATCTTAACATTGTAATCAACATTTTATGATTTGTGATGGTGCAAGCTCAAACTAACTATACAATATCATGCTAAACATATATAGTGTGAATTAACACACTATATTATATTATAATATATGATGTTATATTATAATTTTCTATAATATAATATATTTCTAACATTACACCTCATTAGAATCACTTAAAAGGAACAAATAACAAAATTTTCTCAAAATATGAATAATGTTCATTTTGGATGTGAAATTGTTATTTTTCTATTAGAAATGGTACAAAATAGCATAATTTTTGGTGTTTCTTCTGGTGTGTGCCATGAATTTGGCCAAATTCTTCATCTCAACCTTCAAATTAACATTTTTGTGAGTTTTGACCCAATGTATTATAACAAAAGTAAAATACTAAAATGTACAATAACATTTAGTAACACACCACCACATTCATATATATGTGAAGTTATATTGTTATGTACATTATATTTTAATATGCTTTCATATAATATATTATCTTACATTACATAAAATGAATCACTTTAAGCAAAAATTTATAAAATTTGGTTGAAAAATGAACATTTATTTTGGATGCAAAATTCCATTCTTTTGATTAAATGACACACCATAGCACACCCCAATGATGTTCCCTAAAGCTTACCTTAAATTTGGCCAAATCCATCATCTCACCTATAAATCAATATTTTTTTATGAATTATACCAATACAAACTCTACTACATCATACTATAACAAACTAAAATATGCTAAACAAGTAAGTACACAATAGTATGCTATAATGCATGATGCACTATGTTATGGCATCCTATATTATAATACACTATAACATATTATTATATTATATTGCATATCACATCATAAGGGATTGCTTAAGATAAAAAATCATAAAATTAGTCTAA
Source organism: Cymbidium sinense (assembly GCA_021442155.1). Taxonomy (NCBI): domain Eukaryota; kingdom Viridiplantae; phylum Streptophyta; class Magnoliopsida; order Asparagales; family Orchidaceae; genus Cymbidium; species Cymbidium sinense. Next base: position 150,469 of record JAKCPB010001018.1, read on the forward strand.
ATAATAAAAAATATATATTTTAGTCATATCACTTACATATTTTAAATTGAAATAATATATTATGATGCCATGCTACTATTATGAATTTGGCCAAATTCCACCATTTTAAAGTCTAAATCAACATTTTTATAAATAATGCTAGTGTAGGCTCATTTGCATGATTGTAAAATACTAAAAAATTTAAAATGCACATAATATATTATGATATATGATGTTATACTATGCTACAACATATAATATTTATTTTGAACATAAAATCTTACTTTTTTAGACTAGTGGTGTAGCACACCTTGGTACTACAACCTAATTCCCACTTCAAATTTAACAAATTTCATCATGATTTATTAAATCAATATTTTTATGATTTATATTAATATAGACTATAGGCACAATACCATAATATACTAAAACATTTTAAAATATCTTATAACATCCAAAACACATGTTGCTCAAATATATGATGCTTATACTATAATATATGGTATTATAATATGATTTAGGGTTAGGGTTTAGGGTATTCAAATCTAATAGTCAAGGAAAGTCTCTTGAAGACAATTTCTTTAGCTACCTAACTATGTTAGGATTAGGTCATTCTTTGGATCTACTCTAATGACATCTTTATTCAAGGTTTAGGTTTAGGGTTAGTTTAGGTTAAGTTTAGGTTAGTTTAGGGTTTAGTTTAGGGTTTAGTTTAGGGTTTAGGGTTTAGGTTTAGTTTTAGGGTTTAGGGTTTAGGATTTTAGGGTTTAAGGTTTAAGTTTGGGTTTAGGGTTTTAGGGTTCAAGGTTTAGGGT